>JALHBU010000223.1:157848-238300 GCA_024340005.1 Tolypocladium tropicale | reverse complement strand
GGGGGGGGGCTTCGCCGTTGGAAGGGCGGAACCAGTGAAGCCTTTCAATGATGCACAGGGTGGGAGGCGTGGCAACGGGAGGGATACTCACGGGCTGGGGCTCGGGCGAAGCAGAAACATCGGCTAGCTTTTCGATGGAGGGCTCTGTTGCCATCATCCGTCTGTCGTGCGCCGTTCGCGGTGCGAGGATGGCGATGTTGCCCGGTCCCCGTGGAAGTTACGTCAGACGTGCAACACGCTACTCTCGGCTGACGACGCTGAGGAGGCAAGTTCTTTGTCCGCCTTTGGCTGTGCGTGTCGGCGTGGGCGATGCGGTTGCGTCGGTGGCCGCCAGGAGCTAGCCAGGCGCGGTCGTCGTCGTGCTGCGTCGAAGGGGGGATGGGCGATTGCGCCAGCAGGCTCTCGTCGAGAGGGCGGAGGGTGCCGAGATGCGCTCAGTCGGTCAGCAGTCGGATGCCTCGTATCGCGGGATCGGCTTGATCGCTAGGCGAGGGCCGAGGAGGTTCGTCAGGGTCAGTCGCGATGCGTGACCGGGGGACAGGTGAGGTGAGGTACAGAGCAGAGTGTATTTAATGCGGCCGGCTGCAGTAGTGGTGTGGTGGGAAGGCTGATTTTCGAGCTGCAGCCACTTGGTTGTGGCTTAGCGCGCTGCTCGGGTGTTAGCAACTGACGTCCGCGGTGTCCAGCCTGTCTTTTCAGCGACCTGATTTTGGGAGGGCCCTTGGGAAGGAGGTGCTGGGACAGCCGCGACCGGTGGGTGGGTGGCCGACCACTCAGTGGACGAGGCCCGTGCGTCCCAGCTGGCAACGTACTCCGTGTCCGACGGTAAATTACGAGCTACGGAGTAGAGGACTCGCTCGTAGAAAGCTTTCGGGCGGCCTGCTCAACTGCCTACCCTAGAGACCTCTTACACCCTTCTACCTTATCACTATGCCAACGCTCGCATCCACTTACTCTCTCCGTACGAGCACAAACAACGGGTTGAGGCTCTCCTTGTGTCAAGGGTTAGGAAAGAAAACACAGTGAGAAGCGACAATGCCAAAGGTGAGGAACAGGTACGATAGTGGCGCGAGCTGACTGCCTTGCCCCAGCTACTTGACCATCACGTCGGACATAGGCGGCAGACATGCCCTGGCACGACGGTAGGCACCGACATTCCAACCTGACCATCCACATGCGATGAAGGCCATATTCACAAGTGGCAACACCCGATACGCGCGACCTGCTTTGCTGGGTAACCGTAATTGCACATGTTACGCCGCATGCCCACTCTGCGACGCAAGTATCAAGCCGTAATGGGTTGGAGGTCCACTCAGAGTCACGGTTGCAAAAGAACACGCCCATGCCGAGCATGGAAGGGCTCGTCCGCGGCATGTACTCCGAAAAAGGGAGAAGACGAGACGGAACAACCGAAGCCGCTTCGGCAAAATACAAAAGAACTAATTGAGGTTGCGAGCGAGACAGCACCGTCTAGAGTCTATTTACACATAGCCCTCTGCCGCAAAACATCCATGCCAGCCCGGAAGTATCACACCTAATGGGCGTTGTTCTTGTGGTGACCTGCGAGAAAACCAAAGTCAGTCATCAGCCCGGAGCACCACAGCACCGGCACCAGGGAAACGTACGCAAGTGGAAGTAGTAGTTCTGAGCATAGCCAATACCAATCAGGAAGACCAGGGCATGGATGATGGCTGTAGATTAGAGCCTACCGTCAGCAATTTGTCAAACATTGGAGTGTAAAGTGGATGCGACATACGCTGGGCGGACGTCTTCTTGCCAAAGTACTTGGCTTGATACCAACCGAGCAGGCCCTTCGACTTGGTCTCAGGGGCCGCACCACGGGGGAGCTTCTCGTAGAAGCTGACGACGCGCTGCATGCGCAAGGCGTCAGGGGCACCGCCAATAGCCTGTGGTTGAAAATTATCAGCCTCACGACAACACACCTCGGCGTTTCGGTTCGAGTTGCAATGTTCCTGTTCATCCACCAATGGGTTCCGGAGTCGTCGCCCGACCATCACGCCCAACGCAAGACACGCATGGAACATGAGCGAGTATAGGGAAATTTGGGCTGCATACCTTGGGCGAGGCGACCTGGGGCAAGACGTCAGCAATGAGAGACGGCAGAGCAATGGCCGGTACACGACCCGCCGAGAAAACTCACCTTGGGGGGAATGAGCGTCGAAAGCGCTCGGCGGGTGACGAAGCTCATTATGTCGGTAGCCTGGTAGCGAAGCCTGTAATGGAAAGAGGAGGTAGGCTGTTCCGTCGAGAGTCCGAGTAACGCTCAATTGCAGGCTGTGGATTGGCGATCTAATGCTTGATGGTCGAGCGCTCGAAGGCGTTGTCGAAAAGCACTCGTTTCGGCAAAACGTCGCTCCGGGACAGCCAATCAGCGCCCGCCCACCGCAAACCTCCCGTTCAGCAGCAGCAGCAGCGACTCGCATCAAGCCTCATCACCGACGAACGACGTTCGCCCTGCTGTGCATACCATCTCCAGCTGAGCGCTTCCCTCGCCATGGCTTCTCTCCGAGCTCATAGCGCCGGAAAGCTCCTGCGGAGCGCCACGACTGCGCGCCCAAACCTGTTTTATGCGCCCCGACGCTTCCAGAGCGCCGTCGCGAAGCCCACGGACGCCGCTCCTGCTGCACCCAGCGCCAACCAACCCGACTACGACACTCCAGCCGACAAGGCCACCTCGTACGTACAGCCAGCCAGAGAACGAACTCAAGAGGCTAATTGAAGTGATAGGACATTCACACCCGTGCCGAAGCGGATCCAGGATGGCAGCGAGGAGATTTTGCCAGCGGCCTTCATCTCAGGTGCTCCTGTTGAGCTTCAGGCTCGGACTGTCCGGTCAGCTTCGGCCCGCCATCTGTCGAGATATACATAATCTAACATACGAGCAGGATTTACAAGGAGACCAAACCCGCGACGCAGTCCGGGCAGTTCGGAGGACACGACTGGCGCATGGACTGGGACATCTTGCCCAAGGGTCACCGGTGGGAGAACCCGCTGATGGGGTGGCAATCCTCGGCAGACTTCATGCAGGGCACGCACCTCAGCTTCAAGACCCAGGAAGATGCCATCCATTTTGCCGAGAAGCAGGGATATGAGTATTTCGTTCAGGAGCCCAACTCGCGCAAGTTCACGCCCAAGGCCTACGCCAACAACTTCCTGTACTCCCCAAAGAAACTCAAGCACATCCGCACAAAATAGAAAGGCACATGTTGCATTGGAAGCACCACTGCACTTGTTTCGCAAACAATTATTTCCCGTTCGCAGACTCATCTTATAGAAGCTGGGCTTTGCCCATAAAGTATATTGTTGTGAAGCTTGAAATCAATCGTCGACTGCCTCTTGGTCGATTAGGAAAGCATGCGCGTCCAAAACTCCTCGTTGCGGGCAATTCGCAATAAATCATGCCTAAGCGCTGCAAAATTCTTCCAGTCATCCCTTAACGCCGTTGCCGCTCCAAGTCATGGCGCCCAGCGCCTCGTGTCTCTTGTTCCCATTATCTCCAACTTGATCATCTACATGCCCGAAGGCCGGCCGACTGGCTCGTGGAGCACAAATCTCGGCAGCTCATGTGGGCCGGCACATAGCCACTTAGCTCGTCACCATGGGCTCATGTCCATTCTCGACATTGAGCCGACCCTGAACATCGGGCTCCTCGGCCCTCAGGCCAATGTCGATGCGGTCAGGCAGACTGGAGCCCTTGTCCCGCGCCGCATTTTCGGCCCAAGCACGCATCTTCACGAGATGACGAATGGCCGCTTCCCGCCTTGCTGATTGTCTTTCCAGAATAGCCCGGTTAACGTTATCTGCCGCATCGCGGCGCAAGCCCGGGTTGAGGAGAGCGGCTAGTTGAGGCTCCAGATTTTCTTGGGGAAACAGCAGCAACGCCATGGTTCGCTCCAGGTCTTCTAGGAATTTCGGGTTCGTCGGCGCCCGGGGCCCCAACTGTTCCGTGGCGAACTTCAACGCAGGGCCGATGTCTCCTCCGGCAGCGTTGCAGGATCGTATAAGCTCGACGAGCTGAAGGCGTAGCAAAGAAAAGTGCAGAGCCTTGTCATCATCAAGAATCTATTGCCAAGTCAATACTAGGGTATACAGAGGTAATGTGTCATGAGCAAGAAGGATTGTAAGCCGGAGATCATAGGAAAAGTGGTGTTTCTCATCACGGGCCAGAGACTGGCACTATGCGTGGTGCATGTAAACTCAAGTTTAAATCACGACGGTGTTTGTGGGCAAGTTGGTTTTGCGCAGAAAACATTGTTGACTTACTTGCGGGTCAAGTTCATTGAGGGTCTCGATGGCAGCCTGTATATTCCCGCCGTGGATGAAGTTTTGAATCTCCTGCCTTGAGCGGATCGATGCGCCGTCCTGCTGAGGCAGCAAATTTGCCTCCTTGGAAAACTTGGCCGCCGCATTCGGATAGCCCTCCATGGTCAAGTAGTCCAGAATCAAAGCATTGATATCACTGGAAAATCGTCAGCAACGGTGCGGAACAGGTGAGGCTGACGAGACTGAATGCAAATTGTTGGCGACAAATCAGAGAAGAAGAATAATATCGGTTCTCCGCATGGGATAGCTAGGAGAGATTCCCATTGATATAGTAATCATCACAATGCCAGGGAGAAAAGCACAAGAGCATGAAAAATCCGCGTACCTTTTTGGCGACTTGACCTCCTCGACCCGCCTCTCGAACGCATGTTTGGCAGGAGTAGCTGTGGAAGCCGTCGATGCCTGTAGGCAGCAAGGTCAGCCCGAGGACGGGGACTCTAGACGCGGCTATTTGGGTAGACAGTACCATGATGCCAAGGAGAGCCGCCCGCAGGAAACACCAGCGGGTTTATTCCACAGTGAAACAGTGGCGACGTCGACGTCGGAGCGTCTCAACAAGCACAGCAGCAGCCAAAGGCAGAGCCGAGAAAGCTGCGGTTCAGCGCATCTGCGAGCCGAGCCGTGCGATCACGAGATGGTGCCCGAAAATAAGCCCAGAATGGAAGGGAGGAGAAGGCAGGGCTAGCCTGGCCGTGGGTGGATGGAAACGAAAGGCAATGCAAAAGCTGGCAGAGTTGAAAAGAAGAGATGGATGATGGAAGGTGGGTGAAGGACGAAGGATGAAGGATGCAGGGCGGTGGAAGGGCAGCGCAGAGATGGCTGGGGAGCGAGAGCTGTGGAGAGGGAGCAGAATTGGTTGAGCTGAGGAAGAGGGCAGGCCCACTGAAGCTTTCAGCCCTTGCCCTGTTTGGGCATTTTCCTGCCCTGACAGACGAGTGCCTGTACTCCGCAGAGTGGCTTGAGTGGGTGCACTTCGCAAGCATCTCTCGGGCGGCGCATTGGGGCATGTTTCCTTGCGCCAAGTCGTATGCAAGAACAAAGACCGGGCGCATTAGCTGCAGCACCAGCAGCAATCACCGCAGCTCGTAAGGGACAGACAAACAAGGAGCAGCAATATAGGGGCAGGCGGCCGTCTTGTGCGCGGCCGCCTCCGTCTGACTCTGTCGGTGCCCACTCTCGAGACCTGGTACTTGTGAAGCGCAAATTCTCCGCCTGGTGGCTCGAGGATGCCCTGCTGTGAAAGCAGCAATAAATGAGAATAATTACTCGATCGATGCATCGGAGCTGCCCCTTGACCTCCTGCGCTCGATTTTGTACACTTCTCAATATAAGTAGGTACGTCTTTGTGAGATGTGTTGTCCGCCCAAAGTACCCCATAGGTAGGTACTCCGTAATAGTGGCGGACTCTCCAGCAGTTACGTGCCTGTGGTACATGGAGGGCATCGATCAGCCCAGGCATACCGGCATGTATGTACACGTACTGCCTACCAGGTACCTACCCAGGTACCTATGCATCTTCTTATTATCTGTGTCGATACGGACAAAATGCTGGTTGTGCTGCACAATTTGTCGGCGGGAATCATGCAAGCTGCCAACTGCCTAGACCCGTTCGAATGACCCGTTCGGGCTTGGTACGAAGAGGGAAACGTCCAAGTTGTGGGTGGGTATCTACCAATCTCCGTCGGGGCTAGAGCGTACTTCTGCTCGAGCCTCACAATCAGAATTGCCGTCGACTCTTCCTCGGTGTGCCTACTCGTGAGTCGTACCGCCTCGCCTATCTATAACGTCAGTAGAGTGCCATCCTGTGTGTGCCTCATCTGTGCTTGGCCAGCGCCTCTTCGCCAAGTCACTGGCCATCCCGCTCTCCAACCCCCCCCCCTTCCTGTGGCAAGGGTATTGAGCATCACGCGAGCTGCGAGGTCGAGCCTACCAGCCGACGCGGAGAGGAAAAGTTCAGCCATCACCAGGGGAATACACGCGAGAAGGCGCTTCTGTGAGCGCCGTCGTGGCTTCGCTTAGCCAGATCCGCTCTGCAACTTGCAGCGTCGCTCGCCGCTCAGGTGGAGAGATGTCAGGGCTAGAGAGCCATGTCACCGTTCAGAAGCGAGCGTACTACTCTCCGCCATGGGCAGATGTCAGCATCATTGGAGTGGCAGGAAGCTCGGGTTCTGGAAAATCGACGCTGTCCCAGGCCATTGTCCAGAAACTTAACCTGCCATGGGTCGTGATTCTCTCCATGGTATAGACAAACGCCCGACGAGCCAACCGGCCACCGCTAATGGATGATTGGTCAGGACTCGTTCTACAAGACGCTGACCCCTGAGCAATCCAAGTTGGCTTTTGCTAACGAGTACGACTTTGACTCCCCGGAGGTATCCTATCCTACGCTGCCGCCCCAACAGATGACCCAAGTGCTCAGGAGTTCTCCCCATAGGCTATCGATTTCGATGTTTTGGTTGATCGACTTCGGGATCTCAAGGCAGGGTAACGGGAAGAGCGTGCTTCCCATTTAGTGCTCTTCCGTTAACTTGTCCGCGCAGGAAGCGAGCTGAGATTCCCGTGTACTCGTTTGCGAAGCATCAGCGCCTTGAGCACACCACATCCATTTACTCACCCCATGTGCTCATTCTTGAAGGCATATTTGCGCTCTATGACCCACGGGTCATTGAACTACTCGACATGGGGGTATGTTTGTCTGCCCAATCTCGGATTCCTCAATGGCGGTGCGTAGATTCTAACACACACTCAGATCTACTGCGAGGCCGACGGAGATACTTGCCTATCGCGCAGAAGTGAGTATTCAGTTGTTCTTGCTGCTCGTCACGAACAAAAGTGCTGAAATATCATCTTGCGCCCTAAGTCGTTCGAGATGTTCGGGAGCGCGGGCGGGATATCGAAGGCTGTATCAAGCAGTGGTTTGGGTTTGTGAAACCCAATTTTGAGAAGGTAGTGGCCAAAGTCTGCGGCCATGCTTATGACGTGGCCCGTACGTGGCGGATGTCCAACCCCGCTGATTTGTCGCGAATAGTATGTCGAGCCGCAGAGAAAGGTGGCCGATTTGATTGTGCCGCGAGGTATTGAGAATCGCGTGGCGCTAGGTGAGTCGAATGCTCTTTACCAAGCACGGTCTGCATGTGCTGAACATGGACCCGAGACATGATGGTCCAATTTATCGAGAGAAAGCTGTTTGAAAAATCAAGGCATCATCGCGAAGCCCTATCACGACTGGAAGCAGCCAGCAAGGAGCAGCCGCTCTCTGATCGAGTGGTGATCCTGGACGACACGCCGCAGCTCAAATTCATGAATACCATTCTCCAGGACATTGATACATCGGCGGAGGACTTCATTTTCTATTTTGACCGCATGGCCGCTCTCATTGTGGAGCAGTAAGTTGCACATGGACCAAAAGACCGAAGGACCGAAGGAGCTGTCGGCGGTGTGAGACGCTCTTTGCTGACGGTGGCGACAGGGCCCTCAACAATGTGCAATTTACAGCCATGGCGATAGAGACGCCACAGGGATACAAGTATGAGGGGTTGAAGCCAAAGGGGGAGGTAAGCGCGGTGATTGTGCTCCGGGGGGGCTCGGCATTTGAGCCGGCACTCCGCAAGACGATACCCGACTGCCGGACCGGACGTCTCCTGATCCAGTCGGACTATTCCACCGGCGAGCCGGAGCTCCACTACCTTAGGCTTCCGGAAGACATTCACGAGCATGAGAGCGTGCTGCTACTTGATACGCAAATGGCCAGCGGCGGCGCGGCTCTGATGGCGGTGCAGGTCTTGGTCGACCACGGAGTGGCCCTGGAGAGAGTAGTCTTGGCCACCTATTCGGCCGGGCGAATTGGACTACACCGGCTCATGACGGCATTCCCCGAGATAACGGTTGTGGTCTGCAACATACTGGCAGACCAGGAGCAGCGATGGGTCGAGAAGAGGTACTTTAGGTGCTAAGTCAACATGTACTTGCGTTGGCATCTACTGGCTTTGGCGTACGGTGGGCTGCCGTATGCTACACCAACAGGTACCCGTGGATATGTGTGAACGGCGAGCAGGAACTTTGCTTGTAGTGAGTGTGTACATTTGCATCTCGTGCCTTCGAGCTTCGACAAGACAACCGCCGCCAATGAGTCCCGTCACCTTCTGTTGCGCCCGTATGAGAGTTGTCTGCTCGTATTCGGCCCTCACACGCACACGTATATTGCCCGACCCCTCCCACCGGAACTATCGGCGTGGGCTGGCAGTAGGCCCGCGGATACCGTCGGAGGTCCATAAGGTAAGGTACCTTACCTTGCCCAGGTAGGTACCAGATAATGCCTTGCCAAAGACCTCCATGGCATGCTCGGCGTTCAGGAGGGTACGAGGTACCTGGGTGAAGTGCCTACCTTAGGTACCTTACCTTAGGTAGCCCTGGAGGCGGGATGTATGAATGGAGGGCCAGCACCACCAGTGGACGGACGGCTGCCGAGACGCCGGGCCATCGGGTGACAATTGGCGCGCGCCAGCAACATAGGTACCTACCTACCTACCTAGGTAGGCATTGTTCCTCTTCGCTTCGACACAAACGAACCACGAAGACGCACATCACGCCGGCTTGCAACTGGAGCCGCCCTGGCGCCCTGGCGCCCTGTCGCCATACCCGGATCGTTCGGCCGGCCAAAGTTAATTGCCCGGCTCAGGGGGGGGTCTCCGCTGTGGAGAGTCCGCGACTCCCTGCCAGCCGCTGGAGGGAGGCTAACTCGGGCCTATGACGCCATGGGCAGCCGAGCGCGCCGTTTCCAGGTCCGACCAACGCGCGATTTGACATCCACGGCATCTCGTACCTTCATCTTTCCGCAGATAACTGCCCTATCGTTCTTCCGCCTTGCCACGCTCTCGTTTCTCAACGGGCAGGGACATTGCGGAACTCGCCAATGCTTTAACGGGCGACATTCTACTTCTTGTGCCTTCTTTCTGACCCGGCATTCATGTTGTCTGAGTCCTCGTCGACACTGCGTGACCACCGTCTTTGATCGACGTCGATATCAGCACACTCGGGCTCACGATGCGGGCGTTGGCGTCCGTGCAGATGGCGGCGCTGCGCAACACATCCGGCGCCGCTGCGAGGCAGATGCCTTTCCAAGCCTGCGCTCGGAGCGTTTCGTCGGCGAGAGCGCAGCTACGGGCGTACACGAAATTGCCGACGACGAAGACGAGAGTCCGCCGTCGACCATACCCTGCCACCCTCGCCGTTCAAGTCCGCCAGCTTTCTGGCAAGCCGCTCTCTCAAAGAAATTCGTGGATTCTCAAATTTTGCTACAATGCAGCTGCCTGGGTAGGAATCTCCATCGTCGTCGTCGGCATCGGTGTCGCCTGCTTCTTCGTTTACGATGCTAGCACCTACAAGGAAACCGCCGAACAGAGCGACATAGACGTTTCGCAACTGGCACTGCAGCCCCGCCGCGGTGGCCCCAAAAATCTTCCCATCATTGAGGTCTTCATTGACGACGAAGACTCTGACGAGAAGAGGCGTACCAAGGACAAGCCTAGGCTCGTCGTCCTCGGTGGCGGTTGGGGCGGCGTTGCGCTCCTGAAAGACCTGAAGCCCGATGACTACCACGTCACCGTCGTTTCTCCCGCGAACTATTTTCTCTTCACTCCGATGCTCCCGTCGGCGACCGTGGGCACTCTGGAGCTTCGCTCACTCGTTGAGCCCATTCGTCGCATCATCAGCCGAGTCCACGGCCACTTCATCCGTGCCAAGGCAGAGGACATTGAATTCTCAGACAAGCTGGTCGAAGTTTCCCAAATGGACCCTCAGGGAAGAGAAGTGCGCTTCTATGTGCCTTACGACAAGCTGGTCGTGGCCGTGGGCTCTGTTACCAACCCGCACGGCGTCAAGGGGCTTGAGAATGCGTTCTTCCTCAAGGATATTGATGACGCCCGTAAGATCCGCAACAAAGTGATCCACAACCTTGAGCTCGCATGTTTGCCGACAACGTCCGACGACGAGCGCAAGCGGTTGCTCTCATTTGTCGTCAGTGGCGGCGGCCCTACGGGCGTTGAGTTTGCCGCTGAGCTTTTCGACCTTCTCAACGAGGATCTGACGCGCCACTTCCCGCGCCTGCTACGAAACGAGATATCTGTCCACCTCATCCAAAGTCGCAGCCACATTCTCAACACCTACGACGAGACCGTCTCCAGATATGCAGAGGAGCGTTTTGCTCGTGACCAGGTCCAAGTCCTCACGAACTCGCGGGTGAAGGAGGTCCTACCCGACAAGATTGTCTTCACCCAGAAGCAGGATGACGGCAGCTTGGTCACGAAGGAACTGCCGATTGGCTTCTGCCTGTGGTCTACGGGCGTCTCCCAAACCGGTCTCTGCCAGAAGCTGGCCAAGAAGCTGGGTAACTCCCAAACCAACCGCCACGCTTTAGAGACCGACACCCACCTGCGCCTCAATGGTGCTCCACTTGGCGATGTCTACGCTATTGGGGACTGCTCCACGGTCCAGAACAATGTCGCCGACCACATCATTACTTTCTTGCGTACTCTGGCCTGGAAGCGCGGCAAGGACCCCGAGACCCTGCAGCTGCACTTCAGTGACTGGCGCCATGTGGCGCAAGATGTTAAAAAACGCTTCCCCCAAGCCGTCAATCATTTGAAGCGTCTTGACAAGCTCTTTGCTGAGTTTGACAAGGATCAGTCCGGCACCCTCGACTTTGGCGAGCTTAGGGAGCTGCTGAATCAGATCGACAGCAAGCTGACTTCTCTGCCAGCGACGGCTCAGCGCGCCCACCAGCAGGGCCACTACCTCGCGCAAAAGTTCAACAAGATGGCACGCCTGTCAGACGGTCTGACAGCCAACGACATTCGCGACGGCGATTTGGACGCCGCTGTGTACAAGGCCTTTGAGTATGTTCACTTGGGTAGCTTGGCCTACATCGGCAATTCGGCCGTTTTTGATCTGGGCGACGGTTGGAGCATGGCCGGCGGGCTCTGGGCAGTGTATGCCTGGCGGTCTGTATACTTCGCGCAAAGCGTGAGCTTCCGCACGCGGTCTCTTATGGCCATGGATTGGGCCAAGAGAGGACTTTTTGGGCGAGGTACGTTGAACGGGACACCTTCCGTTCCCAGTCGTGCGGCGCGAAGCGTGAACGCTAACTGACCCGTGGTATTATAGACTTGATGAGTTTCTGACCAGAGTTTACGCTTGCATTCCCGCGTCCTTTTATTCTTTGAAGTTTTCCTCGCGGGGATGATTGTAAAGAGGGCACAGAAGTGGACAGCCGTACGGACGTGATTCATACGATCTAGATGCAAGCTGGCCAATTCTTGGACGTTGGGCAAGTATCCATATAAATGGCACTGTACATATTCGGACCAGCAACAGGTCATGATCCGTTGCTGGTAGGCGCAAAGCCTACGATGCCAGCCTGCGAGACTTTTGCAATTAAGACGTTACTCTGCCCGGATTTAATACGTTGCACTTCTGGCAAAGAACGACTAAGCGAGACACAATCTTGTGCCGCAAGGTATGTAATCTATAAGACGAAATCTTTGTAGGTCCACTTCTCGGTGAGCTTCCTCCTGGCCTGTTTCTTGAAAGGAATGTGTCTTCGACTTTCCACCTTGCCCCTGACGAGCATGCTCCGATAGCGATCTTTGAGAAGGTTCCCTTCCGGCTTCAGCAACCTGAGAGAATCCTGCAGTTCATCTGGCAGCACCAGCTCAAGGTCTTTCTCCGGGAGCTTGAACTTCCCCAGCTGCTTCCGCCGCAACTTATCATCAGTCACTTCGCTGGCCGAGTCAGAGTCTTCCGCCAGCATGAGAGCCTTCATTTGTTCCCGCTCAGACACCTCTTCCGCGATCTCCTTGATCCGCTGCTCCTGAATGCGTCGCTCTTTCATCGCTGTCTTGTGCTTGGCCAGGCGCTCCTCCTCCTTCCTGCGCTTGATGCGATTCCGTTGTGCTTGAGTTTTGCGCTTGGGTTGCTTGGCACTCGGCTTGTCGTCCTCCACGCCGCTTTGGAACCCTTCCCACTCCGAATCCTCCTCCCACTCCGACATGTTGGCTCGCTCTTCAGCGGCCTCCGCCTCCGCGGCAGACCGAGCTGCCGCTTCCTGCTTCTGTCTTTCGGCCTCTTCGGCCGCGAGGCGCTGCTTTTCGGCCTCCAGCGCCTTGGCACTCTCCTCGGCAAGCCTCTTCTCGTAATCGCTAAATGCGGGATTGTAGCTATACCCTCCGGTGGGATTCTGCACAGCGGGGACGGGCTTTCCGCTCGCCGTCAAGGACAAGGGTTTTTGCTTCATTGACTTGGGCGCCTTCGCGCATTGCTTCTCGGGCAAAAAGTCGCCTGCAGGCTTGCTTGCTGGCTCGGAAGGCGAGCCCCAGATGTCATACGTAGCGTCCTTTGCCGCCAGTGTGTTCGCATGCTGTCCGTCGGCAACCTTGCGCAGGCGAGCGAGCTCCTTGTGTGGCACCCAGTCCGTTCGCTGGCGCTTCGTCGCAATGATGCCGTCGGTCGTCTTGTCGCCCGGCCGCTTGCGCATGGGGACGGCCGGAATGACAGAGCGCTGTGCAATGATCTCGTCGGCCCTGAGGAGCTTATTCGTGCGTTTGGGATGCTTTTTGGAGATTTTCGAGTCGCCTTCCACGTCAATTGTGAAGAGCTCCGAAGAATCCTTCTCCTTAATCACACCGCTGGAAGAAAATCATTATTAACATGGCTGTTCCGATATCTGTCTATGAACAGGCTCTTACCCTCGAATGATTTCTTCATTTAGGTCCTCTAGACCTTTCTGCACCTCGGACACATCGACGTTCTTCCTCCATGCTTTCTTGCCTTTTCTTGAGGGCTGGCTATGTTGTTTCGGAGCCTCTCCGGACCCCGAAGAGGGGGCCTGAATGATGGGCATGGTTTCGAGACCTCACGTTAGGACTCGGCAACCCGCAGTTGTAGATTTCGGCTTGTGGTGATGCTTGAGGGGGGGGGCGCAAGAAGCCATCGGTCCTGGTGAATCGCCTTTCTCCTCGACCAAATTTTTAGCGGGGCTTACACCCAAGGAAAGTTCCCACTCCGTTTCCCGGAACGGTGCTGAGTAATTAACGTATAGAGTGCCCACTCGTAGCGTCGATAACGGTGAGTGAGCACGTTACAAACGCTAGGCAATGCGGTAGGCTCCTCTTATCGCCACGTGCGGCCTCGGACGTGTTGGGTAGCGCAATCACCACGCAGTACCCGGGGCATTGGCCAACAGGTAGCTTCTCCACGCACGCCGAGTGGACTCCGGTAACCTACCTTCACGTTTGCACCGACTGAAACTCCATCTCGCAAGGAGGAGAAAAACACCCGGAGATTCTAAGGCGTTGGATCCACTGCGACCCAAGCTCATCGCAAACCTTCCGGCTCGACTGCACACGGTTGAAGCGAAGCCGCTGTGCCAACGACGTCTCCGTCCAACGAGCCATTTGGGCCATCGCTCGTTGCCGCGTCGCGCTCTGCTGACGAGGGCGACTTGTTGTAGATACACCAGGACATTCGATTGACCAAAACCGGGCGCCCGGCATCTATCACGATGGCTCAGGCCGGTGCTTCCTACAACAACCCCTTGAAGAAGTTCAAGTACGCAAGGCTCTTGACCATGCGCATTGGCGGTCGGTGCTAACCTGAGCGACGCCAGGCTGGTGTTCCTGGGTGAGCAGAGCGGTATGGAATACATCATCGGGCACCGATAAGTCGACATCGAAATTGACTGACATTGGTTGCAACAGTCGGAAAGACATCTCTCATCACGAGATTCATGTACGATTCCTTCGACAACATGTACCAGGCCACCATTGGCATCGACTTCCTCTCCAAGGTAGGGGGCGGCGCTGTTGAATCGCCTTGATCGTCAACCATGCTGAGCGCTGCGCAGACCATGTACCTCGAGGATAGGACAGTGCGGTTACAATTATGGGACACAGCAGGCCAGGAGCGGTTCCGAAGCCTGATCCCGTCGTACATCCGCGACTCCAGCGTTGCCGTCGTAGTCTACGACATTTCCAGTGAGGCGCCCCTGGGTCAACCTACGACTTGCGTTTGCAGCAGCTAACCAAGGGCCCGGCATTTGCAGATGCGAAATCCTTCCAGAACACCAAGAAATGGATCGATGATGTCAGAGCCGAGCGAGGAAACGATGTCATTATTGTGCTGGTGGGAAATAAGACTGACCTGAACGATAAGCGCGAGGTCACCACGCAACAGGGCGAGGACGAGGCAAAAAAGAACAACCTGATGTTTATGGAGACCAGTGCCAAGCTCGGTCACAACGTGAAGAACCTCTTTAAGAGGATAGCACAGGCGCTTCCCGGAATGGAGGGCTCTGATGCGGCTGCTCAAGCCTCAAGCCAGAGTAGGTCGGCTCGTGCGCGGCACTTAAGCGTATGCTGACACAAAACGTCAACAGTGATCGATGTCAAGACGAACACGTCGCAGCCCGCTCAGGAAGGTTGCTCATGTTAAGCTCCAGACGCCTGGGGTGGGGAATTGACAGTCGCCAGTTCGCGGGTGTGCTGTGGGCTATTCGGTGCCGTGCATCCGGGACCATACCTACGGAGGATATTGAGCATAGCGGGAGGGTTGGCACATGTGTCTTGTATAACACAGTTGGTGGAAGAGGGCAAGAGAGAGCCTCCCGCCTGGGGGAGGGGAAGGGAGGGTAGCCTTGAGGCTACAATTGCTATATACCTAACCTTAACTACGCATATTACCTAGTACAAAGCAGGGACGCACGAGTAATAGCCTGATCCGCGGGTAAACAAGCGGAATAGCGGAGTGATGGCTCGATGGACTCTTGTCAGGTGACCCAGGCGCCGTGCTGCAAAATTCACTCCGGGAAGCCAGGAGCCACAGCACGTGCTGCGGCAGGCGCGGGTAGTGGGGCCTCGACAGACACCCCTGACATTTCCATCTCTGCCTTCCGTCTCTGCCGCCTGTTGCTCGCTCTCGACCACTCCCGCCGTCTTCTGCCAGCACCGAAGCGGCTTTTTGGGAACGCGAGACGGCTGCTCTGGGCTCGGCCGGCACCAACACCAGCATCGGCATCATCATGTCCAAGTTTACAAGGCTGTACCTGCGGACTCCCCGCCCCCAGGTACGAGTCCCTGCCGCTGCCGCGGCGAGGCTGGATCGCCGCCTCTCTTTCCCGCGAGTCTGACGCGGTGCTAACCCACTTGTGTAGAGCCTCTTCGGCCTGGTCAGCCTCCAGACGGGGACAGAGCTCATCTCGCTCGCCCTCGTCTTCAACAAGGTCACCGGGGTGTACGGCCTGCTGGCGATCCTGACGGGCTACCAGCTGTCGCTGCTGCAGCTCTCGACATACGTGTACTCGATCGCCGTGCTGGCGCTTCTCGTCTACCTGATCCCCAGCATCCGAAGGCAAAGCCCGTTTGAGTGCCTGGCACTGGCATGGCTCTATCTCCTCGACACGGCCATCAATGGAGCCTACACGGCGGCGTTCGGCCTTGAGTGGTACTTCGCCAGCACGGCCACCGACGGAACGGAATCAAGGCCGGCAGCATCTATTCCCCATATTGTGGTGGATGGCCTGGAGGGCTTGCGGCGGCAAGGCCAGATGCAAGGCAAAGTGATGCCCCAAGAGACGGCGACAAGCATGCTCCTGATTGTGGTCTTGACGCTCATCCGCGTGTACTTCAGCGTCGTGGTCATGGCCTTTGCGCGGCAGGTGTTGCAAAAATACATGCAGCTGATGACGCTCGAAGGTCCCGGCGTGGATGAGCGCGAGGGGCCATTTGCCGTGGACCTGCCCGACGGCGACGGCCGAAAGGGACGCCTGGGCAGGCTGATGGTGTCGCTCGGAAGAGGGTACTGGCTGGACATCACCGAGACGGAGGACTGGGGGAGGAACTCGCATCGAAAGCCGAACGACGGGCCGACACTGGCCGGAGAAGTATGATGGGAGCCAAGCAGGCCATTCTGTCCTGGGATCTGTGTTTCTGTTTGGCATTTGTAGTGTTGAAGCCGGGGTGGGATGACGCGATCTGAACTCCACGTATCATCATTAGCGGGAAAGCCTCAACAGCGGACGGGCCTGGACGGTGTCGGATACTCGTACAACTAGGTAACTACCTAGGTATACAGTGCATGGATGAATGATAGTACGAGCATGTACCACGTTATGTGGGCGATTAAGGGCATCCAGGGTTGGGCAGAGGCCGACACGGCGTGACGACGAGTGAGGCGATGAGCGGAAAGAGATGCAGCACCTAGGGTGCCTTATTTCTGGTACAGGAACGTTGCGGGCTTACGGCAGTGCTCACACGAAAGTACGAGTATGAGTAAATACCCGTACAGCTTCGGATCATCAGATCCAATGACAGGGGGACATGGGCGCCGACGACGCGGCTGCTGGGCGGCACATGGGGCGGACGGCCATCACATCATCGCAGCTCTCGGCCTGTCGGGCGCGGAAGTCGGAGGGACCCCTGCTCGGGTGGGCTGGGCCGCAAGTCTGGCGATAGAAATTTGTAATGTGCGATCTCGCAATCGTCTGGGCGCCGCTAGGCGATCACGCAATCCTCAAAATGTCGCTGATGCTGCGGGGAACGGCGCGCGGAGAGCGTCCCCAGTGGGAACTTCCGGGCGTCGGCGCCCTGTCGCCGGCCGCTGTGGCTGGCCCGGGCTGCGGGAGAGTGGGCATTGGATTCCAGCGGGCAGCCGGCAGTCTGCAGCCTAGGCCCTCGGCGAGCAGCACCTTGGGCCTTTATTACCTCCCGCTGCTCGCCCCGGCTCGCCGCCATGGCTTTTCTCTTTCGGCAAACCCCCAAGCCGTCGTCACCTGGAGACGGCAGCAGCACCATGGAGGCTTCTCACCAGATTCGCACGCCTCAAGAGGCCGGTACGTGCTGTCGAGCTCCCCTCGCCGCTGCCCCGCGCCCCGCCGCGGCTATCCCTTCCACGCCCTGTGCTTCGTCGACTGACCTCGTCTGCAGTGGCCCGAATTGCCTACCTCTCCAGCGATGTCGTCGTCTCGGTGCAGCCGTCGTTGGCCGTCGACTCTGACTTCTCGTCCCACCTGAAGCGATATGCCGGCCGCCGCGACCGCGGCCTCGTGGCTGCCACTCCGGACGCCGTACCTCATGTAAGTCGACGACGGCGCCCCAGACGCAATCGGACGCACCTCGACGCTCCCCCCCGTCGGCACACGCAGTGGCTGATTCGCAGCTTCAGATTCAACCCGTGCGACACAACGCGGATCCCCTGCTTTCGGTATTCGCCCCGATCCGCTCCGGGAAGCTTGTCTCCGTCGCGACCCCGTCCTCGGTCCTGCTGCCCGCCATCTCCCACCTCTACAAGCTGGCAAACTACCCCGTGGTCCTCCACGTGTCACTCGAGTCGACCAGCCACGCCGACTACTCGGCTGTGACCTCCATCAGGAACTCGGGATGGACTTTTGTGCAGTCGGAAACCCTGCAAGAGGCCCAGGACATGGCCATTACGGCCCATGCCTTGGCTGTGCGCACGGGCAAGGGCGTTGTCCACTTCTTCGCCCCCCAGACGTCCCTTGACGACGAGGCCATTGCTGTCGAGGACGCCGGTGTGGTTCGCGATATCCTGGACATCGAGAGTGTAAGAAGGTTCCAGTCCGGCGCCACTTCAGCGTCGGGCATCTACGCCGATGACGGCCATGTTGCCGTCTCCTCAGACCACCCGGAGACGACGATCCCCAGCTCTAGCGCCGGCTCCAGGAGGAATGTTGCTATTCCATCTTCCGCCAGTGCTGATGTGTCAAAGGCCACGTCAACCGCAACCTCCGTCAAGTCCAGCGAGGCCAGCGAAGCGTCTACTCCTGTGGCGCCGTCCTCCGTTGCCACCACAGTCGAAGCCGCGCCGCCTCAAGTCACCTCCGAAGACATCTACACCTGTGCGACCCGCATCTGGTCACAGATTAAGTCGTCCTCTGGGAGGCAGTATCGTGCTTTCGAGTACACTGGGCCTGCCAATGCCGATAACTGCCTTTTCATATTCGGCTCTGATACTGGCGCATTTGCCGAAACAATCGACCGAGCCAAGCCCGACGATATCTTCGCCAAGGTGGGCATCCTCACACCACGCCTCTACCGGCCGTGGATCGGCTCCAAACTTGTCGATGCTCTGCCCAAGTCAATCAAGCGGATCGCTGTCTTGGAGCAGATTCATCGCGCTACCACCAAGTGGGGCCCTCTTCTCATTGACGTCCTGTCTTCTGTCAATCGTGGACCCGGCGGTGTCGAGACAATCGTTGGATATCAGCTGGGTTACATTGCCCCCGAGACGACCACGCAGGCCCTCCGCGGAGTCCTGCAGAATCTGACGGCGGAGAAGCCCGTCCAGAACCTCGAGGTCGGGGTCAAGAATACTTCACAGCAGCCGCAATCCTCAGGGCTCGAAGCCCCTGAGTTGGAGACTGCCTATTCCAAGATCCTGGACCAGCTGTTTGGCAAGAGGATCTACGTCGCCAATGCGTTGAAGTCACAAAACACTGGCATTTCTGCCACAATTTCTGGAAGCCCAGCGTTTGGATTTGGGTCTTTACTGGCTCGCAAGGAGCACCGAGGACGCTTCGTGGCCGAAGTCAAGGAGGCCACGAGTGGCGGTACCTTCAAGACCGATGAACCGAAGAGCTGGCTGGCCCGCTGGGCCATGAACGCTCAAGACCTTGCCAAATCCACCGAAATAGCTGAAGACGTGATATCTCATTTGGAAGCCGATGGTTCCCAAATAGCTCAGGATTTGCTAGCAAAGCGCGACTTGTTCCGTAAAGAGTCTTTGTGGCTCATGGGCTCTGACGCCTGGGCATACGATCTGGGCAACTCGGGAGTGCACCATGTCTTGGCTTCGGGCGAAAATGTCAACATGCTCATCATCGACTCAACGCCTTATTCCGAGAAAGCTGCCACTGATGCCAGCCGCAGAAAGAAGGACATTGGCTTGTACGCCATGAATTTTGGCAACGTCTACGTCGCTTCCACCGCCGTGTACAGCTCATACACTCAAGTTTTGCAAGCGTTGCTGGAGGCAGACAAATTCAATGGACCCTCGGTGGTCTTGGCCTATCTGCCCTACTTTGGCGAAACGGATTCCCCTTTGACTGTCCTCCAGGAGACTAAGAAGGCTGTGGACGCAGGGTACTGGCCTCTGTACCGATGGAACCCGGAAAACGAGCAAAAGGGGGAGCCGAACTTTTCCCTCGACTCTGAGTTGATCAAACAAGAACTGAAGACGTTCTTGGCCAGAGACAACCAGTTGACGCAGCTCATGAGAAAGGAGCCCAAGTTCGCCGCCAGCTTGGCTCAAGACTTCGGAACAGAAGTGCGCGCCCAGCAAAAACGGAAAGCCAAGGATGCGTACAATCAGCTTCTGGAAGGCCTTCTTGGTGCCCCCCTGACCATCTTGTTTGCGTCGGATAACGGGAACGCCAGCTCCTTGGCGAAGCGTCTAGGCAGCAGAGGCAGGGCTCGAGGTCTGAAGACGACCGTCCTGGCGATGGAAGACTATCCGCTTGAAGACTTGCCCAGCGAAGAGAACATTGTCTTCCTCACCTCGACTGCCGGCCAGGGAGAGTTCCCCCAAAATGGGTTGTCGTTCTGGGATGGCATCAAGGATAATACGGATCTCGACTTGGCGACAGTCAACTACTCCATCTTTGGCTTGGGCGACAGCCACTACTGGCCGCGGAAGGAGGACAGGATTTTCTACAACAAGCCGGCCAAGGACCTTGATCGAGTTCTTGGGAATCTCGGAGGTAAGCGCCTCGCCGACACTGGTCTGGGCGATGACCAAGATCCGGATGGGTACCAAACCGGCTACCAGGAGTGGGAGCCCAAGATCTGGACAGCACTTGGCGTCGACCAGGTTGACGGCCTGCCGGACGAGCCGCCGCCAATCACCAACGAGGACATCAAGCTGGCGTCCAACTACCTGCGCGGAACCATCCTTGAGGGACTGAATGACCCGACCACTGGTGCGATTTCTGCCGCCGACCAGCAGTTGACCAAGTTTCACGGCACCTACATGCAGGACGATCGCGACGTCCGCGACGAGAGGAAGGCCCAGGGACTGGAGCCAGCATACTCCTTCATGATCCGTTGCAGATTGCCAGGCGGCGTTTCCACGCCCAAACAATGGGTGCAGATGGATGACATCAGCACGGCCTTGGGCAACGAGACCATGAAGCTCACCACCAGGCAGACCTTCCAGTTCCACGGCGTAGTCAAGGGCAAGCTCAAGCCTGCGATGCAAGCTATAAACCGGGCGCTCATGACAACCATCGCCGCGTGTGGCGACGTGAACCGGAACGTCATGTGCAGCTCTCTGCCGACGCAGTCCAAGTATCACAGGCAAGTTTTTGCCTGCTCGCAGAAGATTAGCGACCATTTGCTGCCGTCGACGAATGCGTACCATGAGATCTGGCTCACCGACGACAACGATAAGAAAACACAGGTGGCGGGCGACGCTGTGCAAGACTTCGAGCCGCTCTATGGTCCTACATACCTCCCTCGGAAGTTCAAAATAACCATCGCTATCCCTCCGCATAACGACACAGATGTCTATGCGCACGACATTGGCCTGATCGCCATCAAGGGCAAGGACGGCAACCTGGAAGGTTTTAACGTGCTGGCCGGCGGCGGCATGGGCGCTACCCACAACAACAAGAAGACATATCCTCAGACAGGTCGGATGCTCGGGTTCTGCACGGCAGAGGACGTCCATCTCGCGTGCGAGAAGATCATGCTCGTGCAGCGAGACCACGGCGACCGCAAGAACCGCAAGCATGCTCGCCTCAAGTACACCATTGACGACATGGGCGTCGACGTGTTTCGGTCCAAGGTCGAAGAGCTTTGGGGCAAGGCTTTTGCAAAGGAGCGACCGTTTGAATTCAAGAGCAATGTCGACACTTTCGGCTGGCAAAGGGACGAGACGGGCCTGAACCACTTCACCTTCTTCATCGAGAATGGGCGTATTGAGAATACCCCGGAATTTCAGATGAAGACCGGCCTTCGCGAGATCGCAAAGGTGCACAAGGGCGAGTTCCGGCTTACTGGAAACCAGCACCTCATTCTCAGCAACGTCAAGGACGAAGACTTGCCTGCTATGAAGAAGCTTATGAAAGAGTACAAGTTGGACAACATCCAGTTCTCTGGACTGCGGCTTAGCTCGTCTGCCTGCGTTGCCTTCCCGACCTGCGGCCTGGCTATGGCCGAATCGGAGCGATACCTGCCGGTGCTCATCACCAAACTGGAGAGCTGTCTTGAGGAGAACGGTCTGCGACAAGACTCCATCGTCATGAGGATGACGGGCTGTCCCAACGGCTGCGCTAGACCCTGGCTGGCCGAGGTGGCCTTCGTTGGCAAGGCCTACGGCGCGTACAACATGTACCTGGGTGGCGGTTACCACGGCCAGCGCCTGAACAAGCTGTACCGGTCGAGCATCAAGGAAGAAGAGATTCTCAACATCATGAAGCCGCTGCTGAAGAGGTATGCGTTGGAGCGGCACGAAGACGAGAAGTTTGGCGACTTTTGCATTCGTGCCGGCATCATTAAGGCCACAACAGACGGACAGAACTTTCACGATGGCGTAAGTTTGCAGTCTCCTTCCGCACAGCCATGAGCCCAGCGAGCCCAATACTAATATGTCGAGCAGGTTGCCGAGGAGGAATCCGACGAGGAGTAAGATTGGAGTGTACCTTCTTCCATCAGTGTTGATGGCTGTATCACTGTTTATGGTAGCTAGAAAACAGATCGGCGTATCTGGTCGGAATCAATGCCATTTTTGGAGAACTTCATATCTGCCCGCCTGCCCAACCAACGGCACCGGGAGCATGTCTGTAGAATGATCACATCATGACCCTCAAGTATCATCGTGGCCAGGCAAAGGGAGCGCGGAAAATGCAATGAGGCAAGACTCAACGCCATCCATTCATCGCCTGGGCTAGAACCTCGAGCAAGAGATACAAGAAACGGGAATGTATCCAGTGCCTATGCACCTCCCTTGCACACACGACACTGCCCGTTATTAGCCATCAAGACGTTTCCTCGTACACAAAACCGACAATATGTATCCACCCAAACTCAACTTTACTCCCGGCCTTGCCAAAACATGAAGACAATTGCATCAAATCCCACGAACAAAACACCTCATTTCCTAGTTTCCATGTTCCTGCGTCATTTCTTCAGGCTGCTGCCCACACTGCTTACCGTCTCGCTGATCTTGCTGCCCACGCCGCCCATCCACTGGGGCATCTTCACGCTCATGCGTATCCTTCCCTCGACGACGATGTTGACGACATTGATGATGGCAAATATGGTGGATCCGAGGGCGCGGAAGATGGCAAGCGAGGCAACACTCCAGAGGATGAATCGGAGGTAGAAGTTGTCTCCTATACCCTTGTTGCTGTACACTTCCGATACCGCCATGGAGAGGATGCCGTTGGCAATCATCCACGACACCACCATGTACGTTCGCACACTCTTGTAGTAATCCTCCTGCAACTGCGCCTCGCTGATTGGAGGTACGGGAACCGCGAGTCGATCTCGCAGGTTGCGAAGCGCTTCATCGTAGCCGCTATCGATATCGAGCTGTTCGCTGGGCATTTCCAGCTCGACCGTCTGGCCCTTGCCGACGGCGCCACCCAGGTCCGTCTTCATGACATTGTCGCCCTTGGTGCCCCAAGTAACGTCGTGCGTGTTGCAGAATGCGTAGACCTGCAATGTGCAGATGTAACTGGGCAGTAGGAGGAAGTACTGCAAAGACGACGTGAACATGTGCCACGGGTCAAGGTAGAGGAATGACATGAGAAAGTACAGGCCAGTGGTGGAAGCAATGGAGACAATGAGGTTGGTAAAGACGTTGTTGCCAATCTCAAGCCCCTTGCCATCTTCTCGCTTCGCCGTGAGCTGTCGTACAACAATGTATATGCAGGCGAAGGAGGTGTATAACATGATGACGCTGTAAATGATCATGCTCGCCATGTATAGCTTTCTTGCTCCCTGAGGCCGGTTGCCAAGCGACAAGATGAACTGAGTCGCGATGAGAAGCACGCATGTGTACCGCAGAAATATGAAGATGACAGTGCCCATGTTGTGACCGAAGGGGTCGACCTCGGGGTCTGTCAAGCCGCCGGCAACGAAGTAGAATGTAAGATAAAAGTTGGCCAGAGAGAAGTAGGTGAACAAGAGCTGAATAAACTGGTAGACAAACTCGATGATTAGGAGCGTCTTTCGAGCAACAGTGTGGTCGGTCCCCATGATCTGCCGAAACTGGACGAGGGAGTACACGGCGGCGAAAAAGGCGCCGTTGAGCCATCTTCGGCGCTGGGAGATGAACTCGGGTACCGAATCTATCACGCCTTGTCAGATTTTGGTTGCGCAAAGAGTGGGGAAAATGGGATGCCTCGTCGGAAGGGCATGGGAGGAAAGACTTACCAGGCACGTCGGTCTCACCGGTGCACCCCTTGACATACTTGAGCACCCACCGCTCATCCCGCTTGGCCACCAACTCCCAACAGAGGATTCGATCCTCTGCGAGGTACATATTGGCTGTGAAGACATCGGCATGCTGGCCGTGAAGCGTCTCCCCCTTGAAATACTGGCTTAAAGGCCCGTGCCCCGTTTCGTCGTTCTGCAGCGCGTGGTAACGGTACGCACTGAGGGCGCCCGGCAGGACTGTGATGTATCCAAACACGGACTCCAACGGCTTGTCGAGAATGTTGGACATCTTATACTCGAAGTTTTGTGATGCTACGAGGGGATTCAGGAGGTTGGAGCCTAGCTTGCCTTTCATGGCCTTGATCTCGCCACAAGCGCCAGCGACATTGGAGTCGGTGTCGAAAGCCTTCCACAAGTGGTAGAGCGAGTTGCTCCCCGGGCGCGTTCCGACGTCAAGCAAGATGCAGACGTTAGGGTTCAAGGCCCGGCCGAAAGCATTAAAAAACCAGCGATGCGAGTTGAGCTTCCGTTGATTCTTCTCCTTGAGGCAGAATATCATCTGACAAGGAACAATGCCCTTCTCTGCGCCCTTGAACTTGAGATCTGAGTCCAGAGACACCTGAGTCGTATACTCGTACACATGGGCCTGGACAGCGCGATTGTTGACGTAATTCTTGGCGATGCCGTGTTGGTAGACGCCCATAGCAGCAAGCGCGTCCAAGGTTCGAGGATTGATCTTCTCGCGGCCGTCCGAGATGATGCACACGACGATTTTCTGCCAACCGTTCTCGCCCCAGGTGCGGGAGCGGGAGCGAGAACAGAAGTGGGCAATGTTCTTCATCACGGCGTGCATGGTTCTTGTGAAGCACAACTCATCCTCGTTGTACATGGTGATACAGATGAACAGTTCGGTTTCTCTGGTCGTTCGACCGATACTCTGCCGCAGCTTGTATCCCCTGTCGACGAAGTCGTCCGGATCGCAGGTGACGGCTGTGTATCTCATGTGTGTGAACTCGACCTCGTTGCGCCGGGGCAGGAAGCTGTAGAGAATGGTTGGGATCTTGCATTCCAGGACAAGCTCGCCGTTGATGAGCTGCACCTCTTTGGTGGACATCTGCGGCGCGCGGACACCGCGACGCTCCTGCGCGCCGTCTGGAGCTGGGCCGTAGTGCTCGATCTTTTCATACAATTCCGGGTCCTCGCTCAGAGTCTCCTGGGATGCCGACATGTACGAGGCGCGATCGACAGGGACGGGGCGGGACTCGCTCAGGTCCGACTCCGGGCCGAAGACGTCGTCGCTGCCATCGAGGGGAATGGACACGGTAGCGTCATCCGCGAAGGCGTCCGAGTTCCGAGACGAGTTGGAGAAGAGAGGCGCGGGGGGAAGCGGACGCCGAGGGCTACCGCCGTACCGAGATGAGGGCGTGCCAGGTCTGGGGCTGCCGTTGAGGTCCGAGGACTCGTAGGAGATGTTGGACGCGGGAGGCCGCGTGTAGTCTGATGCCCTCGTTGACGGGGACCAGGGCCTGCGAGGAGAGCCGCTCTCCCTGCCTGCAAAGGGCACATAGGTGGAATCTGGAGGCGGCATGCTCGGGGCGTCGTCGAGCACCGACACGGATCGCGAATGCGACGAGATGACGCTGGGCTGGTAGGATCGTCTGGTTGCCCTGGCACTATGCGGTGGACCGTGTGAGCGTGGCTTCTTATTCATAACGGCTTCTTGCCGCCCTGCGCCGCGTGCCATGGGAAGGGATGAGTGTTTCTGATGGTGCAGTTCTTGCGGTGCCTCTGTCAATCACTCGATCGGCCAGAGATGGGGGCTAGAGGGTTCCGTGAATGTGTTGACATACACGGAAGAGTTGGGAAGTGATGGAGACGGGGGCGTTGACCGAACTATGGACTTGGAATGGAGAGCGCAGAACAAGTGGAAAAAGCAATGGAGGAGGTAAGCCCGTGGAGGTAATAGCAAAGAGGTAGTAGTAGTGATGGAGTCACATACGCAGTGCTGAAGTTCTCGGCGGGCTCCTCGACAGAGGTCAAGAGCCTGACGGCGGCGGCGTTGTGGCCGGTGGGGGTGTCATTGTCGTCGTCGTAGCTGGGCAGGTGGTAGTCCGGCGGCCGAGACGGCGTGTTTGGCCGATCCATGGCAATTCGTATGTGTGGATTGCGAAGCTGGAGCCAGGAATGCTGGTGGTGGGCGGATGTCGTCGGCGTTCGCGATGGCCTCGGCACCAGACAGCTGCACGACAACGGAGAGGAAGGGTGCCTATGTGTTGCAGAACTGTCGCGACGCAGCCGTTTGCCGTTGGAGAGAAGGCCGGCGACGCTGGCGAGGGCTTACTTTAATGGGATGTTCTGGAGGCTGTAGCCGCCGAGTGACGTGAAGTCCGTCTTCCCCAGGCGCCCAGGCGCCCAAACAAAGTGGGTTGCAGGAGGGGGTTGGCCCAGCAACCACAGCTGTGTCGCGGGGTACGTACTCCGTACCTGCGACCACCCCGGGTTTGGATGCATGTCCGCGTGCTGACAAGGTCGGCCCATCTCTACTGGTACGCTAAAAGAATACGCATCCGCTTCTCTCTCCCTGCTCTTGCTCCCTCGGCGTATCGATGCAGCCGCTCATATTGGATGCGGCGAGCGGCGTGGTACGCCGGAGCACCTCGGCGCGGGACCTCATCTCGCTGCCACTGCGTCTCCCTCACCTGGACTGCGGACCATAGGAGAAAGCCTTGGCAGGCACACGCAGGCTTTCCCCTAGGCCTATGAGGATGAATATAGTCTCGTATAGTCTCGTCCCTTACCAAGACAGGTTGCAGCGGAGAGCCGCATGTGAGGCGGACGCCAGGGGCTACGGTCATGGGCCGAGCAATTTGACGCGGTCGCTTCCGCCATCGAAGCCTTACACCACCTGCCTTGCGCCTGTGCTGCTGAATATCGGTAATGCAGTGCACGCCCCTGTTAAACCTCGGCTAGAGGCGTCCCGACTGAGGCAAATACAACACCTAGATGAAGACCAGCAGGTGGAGCTTGAGCAATGTCTGCTCCCATCCCGAATCCCCCTCTCACCCAACACACAACCGCCTCACTATTCAACGGTGATTCATAGTAGTCCATGGACGGCTATAAGAGGCACCGTCGTTAAGATGGTCGTTGAGATGTGGCCGGACGCGGAGCTCTGACACGAAGGCCCAGACCCTCCCAGCGCCTTGTGCCAGATGGCTACTTTACTGATGTGTCCCGGCCAAGTAAAGCACGAAGAAACACCAAGATTCGTCTGGCCTATGTGGGCCGGCAGCTTTAAACACCATTTTGGCTTTTGGGTGTCAAGGAAGCCGGCGTGCTGGCTCCGTCAGCTCGCAACATGAACGCAGACAGTTCGACGTCGCCACTCGCCTGGTCCACGCGACGTATGCGATGTCCTCCTGACGTTGAAAGCGACCTTCAAGGATTCTCGCAGTTGGAACCAGCTACCATCATTCTGCAATCTGATTCCAGATGCCAGTTTGCGGAGGCCCTTCAGCGTAACATGCCGCCAGAAAAGTTTAAGCGGCGGCCGGGAGACGGGCTGCGAGCCTAGCTCGCGGCTGTTCACGAGGCCGCTCCAAAAGACCAACTCTGTTGCCCAAGCCATTGCTCATAAGGTTTGGTCCATTCTACTGAGTTCATGCCAGGAGTCAGCGGGAGAAGTAGAAGAAGGAGCGCTCGAAACCGCGTATAAATAATTCTGTCGCCCCCCCCTCTCCTGGGGCATCGCCCACCCCTGCTTTCCCTTACCCGACCACGAGTATCACATCCCAATCCAGCAAAGCATCGGCATACTTCTTTTGTTACAACATATTTTCTTTGCGTCTTACCATCGGTTTGCCTTCCGAAATGCGTCTCTGGAGCAAGCAGACTTCCGCAACGCCCATGGAGGAGGAGATGAAGGAGCCTGCCGCTCAGGTCTCGTCGTGGGACAATGGAGGCCAAGGGACATCCAAGGCAGAGCGTGCGGTGTCCACAGTGTTGCTACAGAACCCTCTCGCGCACATGACCAATGCAGAGGTCCTCGCGGACGCTGATACCTTTGTGGAGGCCAATGGGCTGGTGGCATATCGGGAAGTGTTCCACAAGGGCGGCCTTTTGGCCAAGATGCATAACCAGGTTGACGGCTTCGAGAAGCTTACCGAGCTCACCGAAGACGACAAGGGGGCACTGCGATTCGAGGTGCAGAACCAGTGGAAATCGTCGCCCCGGAAGCTGTATCTTTTGTGCGCGCTCTGCGCCGGTTGCGCAATTGTCCAGGGAATGGACCAGACTGTCATCAACGGAGCCCAGGTAAGTGATGATCATGAAAGCATCGGCTAGCGTTGGGCATAGCAGGGCAGGACGACTGACGGTGTCTGCGGCAGGCTTTTTACTTCGCCGAGTTTGCCATTACCGACAAGTTGATGCAGGGCCTCGTCAACGGCTCCCCGTATGCTGCCGCAGCGCTCGTGGGCTGCTGGCTAAACGCCCCTCTCAACAACAGATGGGGCCGCCGAGGGACCATTGCCTTCTCTTGCTTTCTCGCCTTTGTCACGGCCGTCTGGCAGGCCTGCTCAACTCACTGGATCTCCCTCCTCATGGCCCGTTTTGTCCTTGGCCTGGCTGTTGGCGCCAAGTCGAGCACCACCCCCGTCTACGCAGCCGAGTGTGCGCCCAAGAGCATCCGCGGCGCTCTGACCATGATGTGGCAGATGTGGACGGCCTTTGGAATCATGCTCGGACTCGTCGTCTCCATTGCGTTCCAAGACGCAGATTCTCTGGGCCCGAACTCTCAGTGGCGATGGATGATTGGCGTCACGGCCCTCCCGCCCATGATCGTGGGCGCGCTCGTGTACTGCATGCCCGAGAGTCCTAGGTGGTACATGGAACAGGGAGATTTCGAAAGAGCCTTCCAATCTCTCAAGAAACTGAGGAAGCACGACATCCAGGCTGCACGGGACATGTACCTTGCGTACAAGCTGCTCAACGTTGGAGACGAAAGGTCCAAGGGGGGTTGGCAGCTCTTCAAAGAGTTCTTCACGGTGCGCCGCAACCGCCGCGCGGCCCAGAGCGCTTGGTTTTGCATGGTGAGCACTGGAAAGTGTACATGACGTTTTGTGCCACAATTTTGCTAATGTTCAACTCGGTTCAGCTCATGCAACAGTTTTGCGGCGGTAAAACTGCTTCCTCCTTTCGTTGTGGGCAAGGCACTGACTGAAGTGAACAAATAGTCAACGTCATTGCCTACTACAGCACAAAGATATTCACCGACGCCGGTTACTCGCGCGACGACGCGCTGCTGGTCTCATTCGGCACTGGACTCTGCAACTTCCTTGGGGCAATACCTGCCATCTTCACCATTGATCGATACGGACGCCGCCAGCTTCTCCTCGTCACATTCCCCGTCATGGCCATCTTCCTCTTCTGGACCGGATCGAGCTTCCTAGTCCAGGACAAGGACATTCGCCTCCCGCTTGTCGCAACGAGCCTCTACTGTTTCATGATCCTCTACTCCCCCGGTCTTGGCCCAGTTCCCTTCACCTACAGCGCGGAGGCGTTTCCGCTACATATCCGTGCCGTTGGAATGTCGTCTGCCACATCCATTACCTGGGCCTTTAACTTTCTCATCAGCTTTACATGGCCTGAAATGATGCACAGGTTCACGGCGACGGGCGGCTTCTACTGGTACGCCTCTTGGAACATTTTTGGGTGGATTTTCACGTTCTTTCTCGTTCCGGAAACGAAGGGTATGACCCTCGAGGAACTGGACAGTGTCTTCAGCGTGCGAAATCGCGATCATGCCCGATACTACGCAGAGAAGCTGCGACGGTTCTGGATGAAGCTCCGTGGCAAGGACGTAGAGCCAATGGCGCCTCTGTATGACTTTGAAACATCTGCGAGCCCTGAAGTCAGCCCGTAGGGTGTTGGACGTCTCACCTGGAGAAGACGATCGCGACAGCGGGCAAGGACAGGGGAATTCTCTCGTCGCGGCCATAGAGCAGAGTTACGCTACGCTGGGGTAAACGAGATGATGGAAAATACCGTGAAGACTTGGAATCGTCATAGGGTGCCCCCGTAAGCCACGAATGCATTCACCGTGCGGGAGAAGCCGATGACGACTGAATGCATGAAGAGAACAACTGATGGGTTGGCTTGCTCCCCTCCTGGCAGACAAAGATGATGCTGCGGAGCACCTATGAATTTTACAAACTTCTAGGCGACAGCATAGCAGTAAAATTAAGAGTATTGCCCTTTCGGCTCTCTTTCAGGTTTCCTCTTGCCTCCCTAGCTAATCCGGTGGCGGAGGTTGACGGCCGAGACTTTCTCGACGCGGGGTATGGCTTCGTACCCTTCGAGCTGCACGACCGCCACCGGGCAACTTCACGGAATGAAGTGGACCCCCTGGCATAGATAAGGGTGCACTTGGCGTGAAATGCCGTGGATTGCGATACGCACGACGAGGTTGTAGCCGGTGAGCCCGGAAACACCTTTGTAGGTTGGAGATAGTCCACTGTAGGGGTAGAGGACAGAGCGTGCGACCGGCAGTCGTTGCATCGAAGGTCGACAAGGTGCATGTGCATAGGACACGGATGAGGCTCACCTCGGCCGCATGAGATAGCACCAGTGATATATGTCCGGATCCGAGGCCCTGAGCTTGGGCGTGGGCACCTTGGCGATGAGCTCGACGTCAAAGGGGAGACTGTCGACGTCGAAGCGCTGTGAGGAGTAGCTGAGAGAGACCCAGACGGCGCCGGGGGCGAGGCGACTCCTCACGGCGTGGGCCATGCGCAGGAAGGGCGCCTGGCCGCCGCACGAGACGGCGTCGACGGTGCTCTTGTCGACGATGAGGTCGAACTGGCCACAGTCGGGGTCGTGCTCGGGGAGACTGCCGGCTCGGTCGAGCTGCGTGACATCGGCGACGGCGTAGCACATCTGGACGTCGCCAAAGGCCTGCTCCTCGAGCTGGCGGCCGCGCTCGGCGGCGAGGGGCTCGTAGTCGAGGTTGGTGATGTGGAGGAAGCCACGGCGGCGCAGGTGGTTTTGCAGGTCGCTGGTGCCGGAGCCGAGATGCAGGATGCGCGCCGACGACGGGTCGAGGCGGTCGAGGTGCGGCTGCAGGATGGCCACGAAGTCGGGCGAGGGCAGCAGCCACTCGAACTGGGCCTCGGAGGCGAAGCGCTCGTGCCAGTAGCTCTGCTTGTCGAAGTCGACGGGCATGGCGGCGACGGACAAGCGAATAACACACGGGGAAGGGGGGGTTTCACGGGCTTCACGAGGGAGCGAAACGGTCGAGCTGGACACGCTTGGGGGCTGAGGGAAGAGTTGACGGTGAGGTCCGGGGCCAGTCGTGGACCCGGACGCCGGGAAAAAAGTTTGGCCAGCAATGACGAAGTCGCCCAGCCGGAGGAGGGGGCCGGAGTGGGTCACGGGCCCCGGAGGGGGGGAGACGAGGGACTGACAGAGCATCACCCTAAGGTACCTTGGTCTTCATCCTGGGCCAGAATGGAAGCTCCAGCGCATACGAGTGGCAACGCCAGTAGCACAAGCGCAGCAGCAGGCAAGACGAGTCACGTAGGCTGATGGAGGAGAGGACGGCCAGCGGCGACGGTGGATGGCAAGGACGCAGCAGACGGCCGCAGCCACCGCCGACGGGACTCCCGTCTGCTCTGCGCGGCGGCAGAAGAAACGAGCCGGCACCAGCACCGGCACCTGGAGCGGCACTTGTGGCGGGGTGGGCTGGCGATCGACAGGGGGTGCCCTGTGCTAAAAATACCTACCCACCTCACTGCACCCACCGCCAGCCCCTGGCGGCAGTGGAGCGGCAGGGCTTCCGCCGCACGTCGTCACCGGCACCCACCAGCCATCCATGCCAGTGCATGGTGCCTTGCGACCACGGCACAGCCACGCCATCACGCGAGACCCATAGTAGCCCAGTGCTCGTACTCGTAAAGGCATCGTCTCACCTCTGCTGGAGCACTCGTGGCGCCGCGTCAACCATCCTCCTCCTCCTCCCTTGGACCGAGTACGTGCAAGCTCATGCTTCTTCCTCGCACTTACGTCCGCCGCCAGCTGCGAAGACAAAAGCCAGCCAACGTCTACCACGCCCTACTCGGTGCCCTGCCGTCGACCGTCGTCGTCTTCTTCCTCCTCGCCCTGCGTCCCGCCGTTCCTGACCCTCGCGCCTGCGCCGCATCATGGCCCCTCCCATCCTCGCCGTCGCCTCTGTCCAGGCCCTCGCCGCCGCTTCCCGCCGGCACGACGACGCCGGCCTTGACCATCGGCACCTCGCCCGCGACCTGCAGAGCCCGACGCACACGCAGCAGGTCACGCTGGGCGTCGTCGCTGCCTACGTCGTCGCCATTGCCATCCTGTGGAACGTGCCGTACCTGCGGATGATTCTGTGGCCCTTCAAGGTACCATCTGGCCCCCTTCCCTCCCCCGCATCTCGTGTCCCTCCCTTCCTCCGCCGTTGGCCGTGCTGACGAGCCCAAAAGATGCTCGTCATCGCCTTCCACGAGTTCGGCCACGCCATCACCGCCGTCCTCACCGGCGGCCGCGTCAAGTCCATCAGCCTCGACCCTCACGAGGGCGGCGTCACCCACATGCAGGGCGGCATCAGCGCCATCACCCTGCCCGCCGGCTACCTGGGCTCCTCCATCATCGGCGCCCTGCTCATCTTCTGCGGCTTTGACATCGTCGCCTCCAAGATTGCCAGCATTGTCCTCGGCGTCTGCTTCCTCCTCACCCTGTGGTGGGGCAAGCGCGACTGGCTCACCATTCTCACCGTCCTCCTCGCCGTCGGCCTGCTCATCGGCTGCTGGTTCATCGTCCACGCCCAGGCCTTGCGCTTCGTCGTCCTCTTCATCGGCGTCATGTCGTCCCTCTACAGCGTCTGGGACATCTGCGATGACCTCATCCTCCGCAAGGTCAACTCGTCCGATGCCAGCGTCTTCGCCAAGCGCTACGGCGGCTCCTCCCAGTGCTGGGGTGTCATCTGGTCCATCATCTCCGTCCTCGTCATGGCCGCCGGCATCGTCGCCGGCCTGGCTGCCTTCTCGCAATCCTTTGAGCAGCAGCAGGAGGACTCGAAGCACTTCATCCCAACCTAAACACTTGCCCTGACGACGACTTTGCTTGCTTGCTTTCCTTTGTCTGCCATGAGCGACGTGGCCAAGGAGGCCGAGCCGCGGCCGCCAACGGCTTGAATAACGAGTGATACCCACTGTGTACTCTATGTACTTTACATCGATCTCGAGCCCCATGACTCGACTTCTAGTCCTGTGCTTGGGGTCGTCGTGCGCCCCTCATCAACATGAGTGTTTGGATAGTGCGTGCAACCATACTAATGACTGGAATATAAAGCGCGTTTGGACGAGAAGAGAAATGCGAGCGGTAGACGTGAAGTACACCTCCTTCTGGGTGTGACAGTGACTTTGCATTCTGTCGAGGCGATTCTCAGTCAAGACAGGCGATTTGAGCATCGTCATCATTTCGCTCGCCATTCGCCCTTCCTATTTCATCCAGGCGTGTGATTTGGCTGTGGCCATTCTTCCGTGCCACACCTAAACTAAAATCATGCTCCGAGGCAAGCCCCCAACGCCAGATCCCTCCCGCCCAGTTCATGTCATCCGTTTCTGAGCTCGACATGGGTATTTCGTACAGAACAAGCAGACTACCACCGTCCACGGCGTCCACGGCCTCCGCCAAATCCTCCCCGGCCGCCGCCGCCCCCTCCTCCTCCGCCCCCTCCCGCAGCCATGCTTTGGTCGTATCCATATCCGCCCTGGTTCCCGCCGAAGCCGCCGCCGCCGCCGAAATTCTGTCCCTGGTTGCCTTGTGCTCCGCTGCCTGCACCGCTATTCTGCATCCCAGCTAACATGGCATTCATCTGGCTCGGATCCATCTGCGACGGGTCCATGCCCGAAGCCATCATCTGCTGCATCATGGCCTGCATCTCTGGTGGCATGCCGTCCATGCCTGGCATGCCTCCCGCGCCGCCGCTACCGCCGCCACCGCCAGGCATGCCCATGCCCCCCATCATCATCATGTTGTTCAAGTCCTCCATCATCTTCTTGTTGTTTGAGTTGAATGCATCAGCGCCGAACTCGCCCCGTATGCTCTCTTGCTTGGCGGCGTATAGGGCCCACGTGAACTCGTCAAAGCCGTAGTTGAAGTAGTCGCTTATATCTGTCCCTGGTTTCCGCCACGGCTTTTCGTTGTCCGTGAGATCTACAGTAGAAGTTTCAGCATGCCGCACGCAGCAGACGGGCGACGCACTCGGCGACCAACCTTCATCAATGTTGACCTGTGTTATGGGCTTCCCGGCAGCAGGGTATACCGGATTTGCGTTAATATCAATGGTTGATTTGGATGCCGCTGCAGATGTTTGGTCCGCACTGGGGGCTGCCACGTTCGCAGCGCTCATCGATGCTTTTGATTCCTCGGCATGTTTGATTGGCGTAGGTTTCTGTGGAGTGTCGGTGGACGTTGAGCGTTGTGGGATGTTTCGAATATCGCTATATTTTGCTTGCCTGCAGGCACAGCGGTTAGTTTAAAATGGCATGATCCGAACATGTTCCTTGTATCAAGTGGCCAAACACGTACGGCGGAGGAGCGGCTTTAGTACCGTCTTTTCGCTCAGTGATGATGTCAATGTCCTGCAAGCGGTCGGTTAATCGTGTCTCTGTGGCTTGGAACTGGGAATACGCACCGAGTCGTCATCATCTTCATCCATTGCGCCGCTCTCATCTTCCTCTTCTCCCTCCTCAAGCTCCTCCGCCTTGGACGGTGGCTTCTTCTCGTCTTGGCTCTCGACCTTGGGCTCCTCGGGTTCGTAGAGGTCGTCACCCTCGTCCATCTCCATTTCGTGTTCAGACATGGCGACAGATATTGCGTCAAACTGAGCAGCGGCAGGAATTTTTTTCTTTCTCTTGGTAAGAACCTTGTCGCGGGCGTCAAGTCAAGCTCCAAGATGACGCTGCATTGAAGGTGGCATGGCCTGTGCGGGAGAGCTCCGAGTGGCCCGACGTTTCTCCGCGTCAACGACTTCTCTCTCAATTGCTTTCCAAAGCTAGCCCACATGAAGCGCTTCTTTGCGCGCCAACCTCAGCAACTTCTGACGCTCCACCATCCACTCACTTCTCCGGTTTGACTTGGGCTGGCTTGTGAGAGAGGTCCAATGTCTCTGGCGCGCTCAGCTAGCGGTCCAGGTGGTCTAACTATCAATACAGGCGCCGCGAATTCACTGTAAGCAAAGAACTTCGCTGTCCAGCTGCCCCCGACTTGTCCACGACGCCGGACGGCTTTCCACCCGTCGTGCTTGAATCTTTCACTACTTTCGCGAGAATGTAAAACGCAGTCTAGCTGACAAAGACCCGCAGGGTGCCCGCGTCAACACAGCAACCAGCAGCAGGCGGTCTATTCGGCTCTGGCAGCGCGTCGGCAAATCCGACGACATCAGCGTCGACCGGCATGGCGACCACAGGCGGACTGTTTGGCGGGACGCAGCAGAAGCCCGCCACTGGGCTTTTCGGCTCCTCGACCACCACCACGCAGCCCGCCGCTGGTGGAGGGCTGTTTGGAGGTGGCGGTGCTGCTGCTCAGCAAGGCCAACAAAGCACTGGGGGAGGTTTGTTTGGCAGCAATCAGCCGCAGCAGCAGCAGCAGCCGGCCGCCGGCGGACTCTTTGGAAGCAGCGCAAATACACAGCAGCAACAAACACAGCAACCATCCGGAGGAGGTCTCTTTGGAAGCACCACCACCCAGCAACAACAGCCACAGCAGCAAGCCGGTGGGCTCTTCGGGCAAACGAAACCGCAGCCACAGGCCGCGGGGGGGTTGCTCGGGGCCTCCACGGCAGGCACTCAGTCTACGAGTGGGGGACTTTTTGGACAGTCGCAAGCCAAGCCATCTGGCGGTCTCTTGTGCGTAATCAGCCGGCGTTGGCAAGTTTTGACACTTCATGCTAACGCGGACGTTGCAGCGGCCAAACGCAGACTCAACAACCACAATCCACCGCCCAGGTGCCAGCAGTCCAGATCAACTACGACAACATCCGGCCGCGCACAAGATTCGACGACCTGGCTCAGCCCGTACAAGACGAGATTGCGCTCATCGACAAGGGGATCCAGCGTGTGATAAAGATGAAGGATGAGATTGGCGAGTTTATGCCACAACATGAGAAGGACATTGAGCAGCTAGAACGGGACGTCAAATTTGTCGAGTCCAAGTTCCGCACAGTGCAATTGGCCCTCAACCGAGATATTCAGACAGTCAAGGCACTCCAGGACACGACGAAGAAGAGTATTGCCGATGCACAGCTGTCATTCAAGGCCACAGACAACCTGAAACTGCCCACCCACTACCACCAGACGGGGCTCTTTGCTGGGCCGCCGCCGTCTGCCGACTCCAACGCTACGGATGCGTCGGCTGCTCACGCCAACGCCCAGGACCTCATCACGTATTTCAACCGCATCTGCGACGACGTGGAGAAGTACAAGAAGCGACTGGACGAGTACCGGGGCGAAATCGAGCGGGACATGCCCGGCGTCGAGAATGGCCTGTACGAGCAGATCCGGAACTTCCGGGACAGGAATTCGACTGCAGGCGGAGCAGTACAAGACCAACTTGGCCAGGTGCTCTCGGCACTGCGCGAAACGGGAAACGCGATTGTCGGCCAAGCGGGGCAGATTGCCGACACGAGGGAGAGGCTATCGAGGCTCCAGGCTGGCATCCTTGATAGCGGCGTATACGCCATGGGCATGACCGCCTGATTGGGTCGCCCTCCCATCGCTCAGGCCAGCCTTCAGCAGGGAAGTGGGAGGCGATGTCCAAAAGGAAAGGGGATGGGGAGTTTGAAGAAGCGTCCGCCGCTTCGAGCGGAAAGGCTTCGTGGCATGGATATTTCACAACGGTGGCGGTCACTGAGCGCTCTGCCGTCTTGCCATGATTTGTACGACGTGATAATATCGCTGGCGTTTCAGAGATGCTATTTTGGAGCTACGATTGGCATCTGGTTGGGTGTACAGCGGGCTGGATTCGCGTTAAAGAGGTCTTTGGACCATATGCCGGACGAGAATAGGCGGCAAGGTGGGTTGGGGGGACCAAGGAGGTTAAAAACTATTGATTCCCCTAATTGCGCCGTTTCTGTCTCGGTGCATGATGTGTGTGCGAGAGAGTAAGGGTATCAGATCCTCGTAAGCGCCCTCCGGATTGCGCCAGCCGTGAGGTTACTCGCGTGCCACGTCCATGTCCATATGAATATCCGTATCCATTCCCACTTCCATTTCGATGCACGAATTCGCACTTGCATCTTGTCAACGTTGCAAAGGTCAATACGTGCCTTCGCCTTCGTCGCCGTCGCCGTAGTCGTCGCCGCCGTCATCACCGTTGTCAAAGTAGTTTTCGGCGTCGTAGTCGCCCGCATCCTCGTCGTCATATACCTCGTCTTCGTCCTCGTCCTCGGCGCCCTCTTCCTCGTCCAGCTCGGCCGCGTCGTCGCCCTCGTCCTCACGCATGGCCTCGAGGCGCTCGAGGAGGTTCCCGCCGACGCCAGCGCCCTCGTCGTAGGCGTCGCCTTCGAGGGCGGGCATGCCGAAGGCGGCCTCGGCGTTGGGCAGGGCGCTGATCTTGCTCAGCTCCAGCTTGCGCTTCTTGCGCACGCCGGCGCCGTCCTCGGGCTCGACGGTGTCGAGCAGCTCGGCCGGGAAGAGCTCGCGGCAGACGGGGCGGGCGGTCCAGTCGGGCAGGGCGCGCTCCTCGCGGACGAACTTTTGCGAGTAGGTGGGCACAGCGGTGAAGGGGTCGAGCGAGGCCTTGTTCTTGACGCCGTAGTGGGCGTTCATCTGCGCCTGGCCGTACATCTTGCGCGGGGCCGTGGGGTCGTGCAGCGAGGTGCGCTTCGACGTGTAGAGCGGCGACGAGTGCATCTGGTGCCGCAGCAGGAGGAAGTACTGGATGCCGTTGGTCTCGGTCGAGGTCAGCTCACGGGGCGTCGGGACGACGTAGGGCTGCGCGGGCGTCGTCAGCTGTCAGGCCAAGCACGGTCAAGTCACGATGGCTTCGTTACCGGGAACAGCTCCGAGGGACGGGCGTCGGGCTCATCGCCCGTGTCCCAGGGCACGTTGGGCCGGCCACCGCCTCTGGCGCCTCCGCGGCCTCCTCGTCCGCCTCTGGACATGTTGGCGGGAGCAGCAGAGGGAGCAGGCGGGAGGCGCAGCGAAATGTGGATTTCTTGCGATGCTGCTGCTGGTGTTGCTGCTGAAGCGAAGTGGGCTGGGGGATGCGAGGCCGACGATTTATTTTTTTGCGATGGAAGCTTGAGCGCCGGAACGCCGCTTCCCCGCCGGCAGCGAACTGACGCTGCCCCGCTGCCTGGGCGGCCGGTAGGTACGGAGTACATGCCTACGAGTCGCTAATACCTAGGTACCTAAATACCTAAGGTTCAAAGTAACAGCGATTGGATCTGCCTGCACGCACCTGGCCATCTTACACGACGACGACGACGCAAACTGGACGTTGCCTTGCAGCACGCCTCTTGATGGCCGTCCTCTTCTCTGGCCTACCTCGCAACTCGTTTCCATCCAACAACGCCGCAAGCGCCGCCTGCAAATGACGGACAGGATTGTGCCCACGGCCGCCATGGACAACAGCGTCCCCGTCGCCGGCCTGCCGGAGCTCCAGACTCACCTGCAGCAGCTCGTCGACGACCCTGCTCTTCCCTTCAACCTCAAGCTGCTTGACGATGTCGAACTTCAGCTCACAGGTAGGCTTCCCTTTCTCTCCACAGCAACGCCCACGCACAGCCCGGCCTGGTGCTGACCTGGAGCCAGAGGACAACATCCCCCGCCTCCTCCCCATCTTGCTGCCGCCTCTCACCCAGATCCTCAAGTCGGCCACCCAGGACCCGACGCCTGTCCTCTCCCTCACCGTCAAGCTTCTCTCGCCCCTGTCCTTCACCCGCACGCTCACCATCGCTGACCCGCCGTCCCTGCTGACGGCTCTCCGCTCCTCGCTGCCCGGCGCCAACCTGCTCGCCTTGGCCATCATCCACAAGGCTGGCAAAGCCCCGTCGGATGCTGCCATCTTGAGCACGCTGCCAGAGGTCGTTCACGAACTTGTCCGCTGCTGGCTGGAGAGCCCTGACGTGGGCGTCGGCGAGCGTGCCGCCAGAGTGCTGGGCGATTTGCTCGAGACGGATTGCGACGTTGTGCTGGGGCATGGTGTTGACGGTGCCGGCCATGTCAGCGACGTGAACGGCACCGAGGTCGTGAGACGCCGCCTGCCAGGCCATGCGCGACTCTGGCGTCCCATTCTCCTCAGTCGGCCTGGTCTGTCTCTCATCCGGAGTCGCTGCGCTCTTCAGCAAGTTGACGGCCAACCATCCCGCTCCGTCCGCGAAGTCACCATCTCCCAAGGCCGCCTCCTGCGGATACTGCCCCGTCTGGCCGCCCTCAATATCCGTGCTACAACTAATACGGCTTTTCCGGACCTCTTCGCGTTGTCCGAGGAGGCTGAAGAATGTGTCGGTCCTGGGCTACTCCAATGGGCCGCCCTTGCCATGGTGGACAAATCAGATGTCCTCATGCACCTGAGCCTCATCGATTTCTTTGAGGCTTTCATCAGCATAATGCGCGTATCAAACCTCTCGACAGAGCAAAACGTTGCAGTAAGACGTCTCCTACGCGCTGCTGTACTGAACGACGGCGAGTTGGAGACAGCCCTCAAGACCCTGCCGGATCGGACAGTAGAAGAAGAGGCAGAGGCGTTGAGGAAGTACATCGCCGAGATGATGAACTAGGCAGCCTCCTCTCGCCTACCATCTACCCCGGCGACTGGAACAAGCTACTGCTCTCAAACTCTCACTGCATTTATTTGATCGTTTAGTTGTCCCATGGCTCGCGCAAATTGACAGCGAGGACCTGGCTTGAGCGTGGGCAGATTTAACACGCAGAGGTTCCAACTAGAATGTTGCCAGGGGGGTGGGCTGAGTTAGTCTTGGGCCGATGCGCAGATGATATCTTGAGCTTAGCTCACTCGAGTACACAAGGGATAAATGAGACGCGAAAGATGAGTGTCAATAGATGGGTTTAAGAAGCGGTACCATCCATTGCCCTTAAATTTGGCAAGGGCAGCTTGAGCTTATCCGTGGAATCAATGTACTTGTTGCCGACGGAGATCAGTACTCTTAGGACGCCGCGATCACGTCGAGATCTTGCAATCGTACGTTTCTGTCCGCCATATGAGGCGACGCCCAAAACACCCAACTGAGGACTGAGGACTGTGCCTTTAGATCAGGACACTGCAAGACAATGGCCTGTTGTGGATACAAGGTCATCAATCATCGGATAGACGCTTTAGGGGTGGTCATGGAATCATCAAAAAGTTAAGCTAAGAGAGATTCTGTGAGGAATGAATTCCCGTTGCCACCTTGGTAGAAAGAAGCAAGCAGGCGGTGGGCCTGGCGGTCAGCCGGACAGGTAGAACTCGTCTGAGATTGCAGGCTATATTCGTCAAGCCCTCAGCTGTACAATGGAGACGTTGCACCCTGAACAGGCGGGCACGTCTTCCGCAACAAAGTGAGACCAGACTCTCTATCCGCCGCCACAACGCAGTCATGCACCCGCTGAAGCCGGCTTCTAAATTACAGCATCCTCCGCGCAGCCGCTTCTTGGTCGCTCGCCACATCCTCTGGGAAGTCGCTCACGACGCTCTCCCGCCTCCTATCCGCCGCCTTGGTCATCCCCTCGATACCCAAGCCAACTTCTCCGACACGCCGTAGAACCACAAGGAGGGCTCCTCGGAGATCCTGGCTGAGATCCTTGCCGAGAAGCTCCACGGCGAGGGGGTAGAACTCGGGGATGTGGGCTTTGAACGCATCCTCCGGGAAGGTGGCGTAGCCTTCCAGCACATCAACAACGACAGGGCGCCACGCCATGATATTTCTGTGCTGACTCTCCTCTGCGAGAAGCGAGTATCCCGTGATGATGTCCTTGCACAGAGGCACCAATGCGGCTTCGATATCGGGTCTGCTTTCCAGCCTTTCCGGCGCATTGTCGGCAAACATCCTGAAGAGGATGGAGATGTAGGTTGCGGCAGATCCGCTCTCCTGTTTGAGCAGATTGGGCGGCTGCTTCATGAAACCCTCGCGCCAGAGACGCATACGGAGCTCCTTGTCCTCGTTGAAACGTCGGGCAAATTGGAAAGAGCGCTTCAACAGCGCCATGAGCCGCAGGAGCTCCGTTGAAGGGATGTGGGTGTATACGGTGTCGTTGCTGAAGAGCTCATTGACCGTCTCGATCATGAGCAACTGTAGGACGCAACGGGAGATGATGCGGTTGAAGAAACGCCGGCGCGCTGCCGTCACCACTACCGGCTGTTGCTGCAGGCTAGATGAGGGTTTGAACTCTTCGAGACCCTGGCCGCCGGGCCCCGTAGGGGTTTGCAGCCCGTCCTCCATGGGCTTCGGTGATGGCTGTCCGTGCATGGATTCAGCATCCGACATGGCGCTGCTGTCGTCTGTGCCATTGATTTTCAAGGATTTCTCGTCCACCGTCGGTGTTTCTGTAGACGCACCGAGACCCGTCGAGAAGTCAAACCCATTGGACGGAAGTGATAGCGCCGCACTCGAGTTCATGTTCGCCGCCGTAAACAACTGGTACGCCGTTGTTCGCTCGAAGAGCTCGCAGAAAGCTCCCACTACCTTGTTCCAGTGCTCTGCAGTGAACTTGGTTACGTTCTTCAGAATGAGCTGCTGCAGGCAGTTGCTGCCGATGCGAGAGATGGTGTCGTTCTCTTGGCAGATGCACAGGGCCAGCAGCTCCAGAAACCTGTCCAGCATATACTCCAAGGCGTCGAAGTAGTGTGTGAAGAGGGTAATCATGTTTCGCAGTGCTTGTATCATGGTAGTTGACAGCCAGACCGAAAGCTCCTCGTGATTGAGAACATTTGTCATTTCCGGCCGAGACCTCAAGACCATGAAAATCGGATACAACTGTTGGCGCCAAAGAATGTCCCAGAATTCCGGCGTGAAGCCGCCACCGTATTTGATGAGTGCAGCGAAAAAGTACTCGAGGGCATTTGATCGTACCTCCAAGTCATCACCTGTCATGAGGACGTCGTGAAAGGCGAACAAGACGGGAAACCAGAAGCCCTCCTCTATGGACGTTTTCGTCAACGTCGCCTTGCTGGCATCCGAAGCCTTGTTGCCTGCGTCAGCCTTGGCGTTTGCTTTCGGCGTCTGGGATAGTGGACATTCTGGAGTCTTGAGCATCGTGGGAATGGTCGACTTGAGGAGTTCCAGTGCTGCCAAGCTCTTTTTCTGGAACTTCAAGTTCTTGGAAAACTCTGTTAGACAGACAATCAAGTCTGTAAACGCTCCTTGGGAAATGACGACTCCAAACTTGGTCTTGTACACCTGGTTCACATTTTCGTAAGCCAGGTTGACAATGCTTTCGTGCGGGTCCCTCGCTGCGACTGTGAAGACCCCGAACATGGTCCTCCAGCCGGAGCGGATATTATCCCCCTTGGCTTGAATCATTTGGATGAGGCACCGCAATACCAAGTCCTTGACCGTGGTGTTGTTGGAATTGGCAAGCACGTGCTCGAATGGCTTCAAAAAGTCTTTTTGAAACTTGAAGCCGGCCAGCTCCTCAATATCCATGAAGCGCATGGATAGCTGCCGTAGCGAATCCAAGGCAAAAAACACAATGTTCATGTTGTTGTGACAGCCAACTTGGTTAAAGTGCTCGCCGAGAACATCCCAAATGTTGCTCCACTCGAACCTGACGCGGTTCATGTTGTAGTAGCTAATCTCCACAATTTTCTGAAGGCTGTACGTCCGAGGGGAGTCGTTCGAGCCGGAAACCTTGATTTCATCCCAGCTAACTTCGGTGAGAGCTTTGGCGAAGTGGACCATAGCTTCGCCGGAGAGACCAGCCGTGTTTGAGAAGATGCGATCCACGCTGCGAATGAACTCTTCGGAACGGCTTTCCAAAGCAATCTCGCTGGAGAAGCCCCGGGGGCCCGTGCTGGCCCTCTGCCGTGGCCTGGGTCGCGACTGAGTGGATGACCTCGAGTCAGATGTGTCGGTGCGGGAAGGCGGCATGAACCGGGCCTGGGAGACGTCTGGAATCGCACTCTCGTCGACACCTCCAGATATCAATTGCAGCCTGTCCAATTGACTGATGCACAAGAGAATGTCCTTCCAAGACTGCTGCAGCAGGTTGCCCTCGGTCTGCCCGAGGTCGAGAAGGACCTTGAGTGCCTCCATGTTCTTGGCCAGCATCTCCTGGGGATTATTCAGGTTGGTGGTGTTTCGGAGTGCTGAAATGAAGGCCTCCCTCGGGGTCGACAGTTCAAAAAGGCAGGCAATCTTGGTTGCCAGCCTCATGCCTTCGAGACACAGCTTGTTGACCTCGAGATTGTGCGTCTTTTGCATTTGGCTGGACAGAGCAGAGAAGAAGGACATCCAGGTAACGTCAAACATGGAGCCAACGTGCTTGAAGGACGTGGCGGGAATGAACTTGAGCCCCGCCTTCGCCGCATTGCGGCGTTGGCTCTTAAACAAGTTCTTGAACAGTTGCTCAGATCGCAACGAGATCTCCTCCGACTGTTGGACATAAGCCTCGCGCTGTAAATCACGTCCCACGTTCGAGAGCGCGTGACCGAGTCCGGCAGCGAGACCTGTTGGCTGCGTGACCCCCAGGCCGGCCGCGGCAGCTGCTTCACGCTCGCTAGTCAGGACGATCTCGTTGCTCGCAATCTCATCATATATGCCAATCAGGTACTCGTCGGGCAGGTCGGCATTGTCGTTGATACCTCTATTGTTCTTAATGAACTCCTCCTTGCTCATCCGCTTGGCAACCTTGCCGCTGTGCTGATCGGTATTCAACATGATGACAGAGTACGCCAAGACGTAGGCCGTGTCAGCGTTTGCGAACGCATTCGGGTTCCCCAAGACGTAGCGCTCGGCAAATTTCAACATGAAACGGTCGATTTTCTGAGCCTCGCCCGGGAGCCGGAAGGATTGCAAAAATTGTCGAAGCGCGTCGACGAAGCGCTTCCTGGTAAAATCCATAGAATCGACAAAGGCATGCATAATATCGATGTTGTACTGATCACCTTCGCCCAGGTACTCGCCAATCTGGGCCTTGTCGAGCTTGTCCTCCCTCAGAAGGAAGGCGGCAATGTCCTCAGGACTGTCGCTGGCAATGAAGCCATCCCGAAGGAACTGCTTGATGCCCTTTTTAGGCTTGAAGTTGAACTGCCTTATGGCATTTGTAAGAGCTGTCTTGCGCGCCTTCTCCTTCTCCAATTGGTCTGGGTCGTCGTCTGCGACAGGCGTCGATGGAGGCAGAGGTGTCTCCAGACGAGAGGCACTGTCATTGAGAGTGGGATCGATGGATGGCCGCAGGTCATCCAAGGAGGCCTTGTTATCGCCGTCTGCTCTCAGCGCATCGCCGGCGTCGGTCCGCACAGAGGCCGACCAGGTAAGCAGAGATCTCAGAGCCTCCACTAGAGCTTCCAAGGACAGCCGCTTCATCGCATACTCCTTGGGAAAGTCCGCCTCGTTGTCCTGTTGTGGCACTATCTGAGCCACCGTTAGGGGGGGAGGCAAGATGCCCCTGAGTTGCCATTCACTCGCAGGTGTTGTCCTGGCTCGTAGCTCCTCGTATGCTTGTTCGTGAGCGGACGTGATTGCGACAGGAGTGGTGGAGAACTTGGAGAGATCCTCAACTATGGTCTGGAAGATGTTGTCGACGGTCTGATCGCAGTCGTAGTTGAGATAGATCTCTACCAGGCCTTGAGGGTCGGCGCAGAGCCGGTTGAGGAGTGTCACAAAATGAAGCTTTTGGGAGACGGGCGCATTCCGCCGAGATAAAAGCGCCAGATAGATCTCGTTTAGAATGACTTCAATCTCTTTCTGCGGGACAGGTCAGTAAACGGGGGAACGTGAGAGTACTGAGCGAGTGGGGGGCCGCGTGCCTTGAACCATGGCCGCATAAACTTGAGCATTAGCCAAAAGATCTCGCAGCAAACATCGAAGATGCAGTCTACAGAGCTAGCGCCGTTTCGCGTGATGCTGAGACAAAGATAGAACTTGACGGCCTGCAAGAATGACGTCGGTTCGTTGCTCTTGGAGTTTTTGATGGTGCAGAGGGGCGAAGTGAACACGGCAATGTTGTTGTTCAGAACGGTATGGATGAGGTGGAGGGAGATGAGCTTGGAGCGCATCGGCTGGCCACGGAGATCGTAGAGCTGGTCGGGCGCAAGGACCTTGGTCGACAAGTTGCAAAAGGATCGAAATACGAGATATGCGTCTCGAATGTACACCTCGTCTTCTGCATCCAGCGCGTCGTTTTGTTCTTGCGTCGAGCTGCTCCCGGATGCCGACGTGTCCGCCCCGTGCCTCTTGGCAGGGGTCAGCCGGGTGACCATGGTCGGGCCATCGCCAAGGTTGGAATCATCGAAACTTTTCCGATGCTCAAGGTCTTTGAGCGTCAGTTTGGCCCCATTCTCGGGCTCTTCGGCGGGAGGGAGCTCGGGCTGAGGAGCAGGTGACTCGTCTCCGTCGTTACTGGCAGAGCCGTTGGCCGGTTCGGATGGATCAAAGGTCGCGTTGCTCGAGCTGTGCTTCAGGCCTTGCAAGTTCATCCGGGCTTCTTTCATGTGCAGCCTCGTCTTGACCCTCTCGAAGACAGTCCCGACCATCTGCGTCAATGTGCCCTGGGCGACTTGCTGATTCGAGGTGCTCCGGGAGAGCAGGAAGACGTTGTAGACTTGGCGCACAGCCTTGAGCAGTCCTGCACCGTGGACGACAATCTTGTCGTTGAGAACCGCAGCCAGAAGCGACTTGACGATCTGCAGCTGAATCTCGACAGCCGTCGTCTCGCCCTGGAAGCAGTCGCATATCGTGTCGATGGCTCGCTCGATGAGGGGCGGGGCAGGCTCGGCGCCGTCGCGGGCGGCATCTTCCTTGCCCGGGAAGGAAAAGTATGAGTACGAGATGAGCTTTCCGATGCAGTCGAGGGCCGTTGTCGTCAGCTGGGGGTTGTTGGACTTGGTGGCGAGCTGCAGCGGCGCGAAGACGAGTTCGGGGTCGGAGAGCTGGTCCTGCTCCTTGATGGCATCGCGAGCCTTCTTGGCCGACTCGGCGAGCTGCTTGTTGCGCTGCGCATCCTTGGAGGTTGCAATGGCATCCAGAGAGGACACCACGAACTTGAGGGAGCTCATCGGGGAGCGCAGAGGAGGCCAGCGGCCATTCGCGAGGGCGGGAGACGCGGATGGAGCAGCTTTCGACGGGTTCGGTCGGGTATCGTTTGGACAGGGGACAAGAGGCTCAGAGGGCCATTGACCAAGAGCTGCTCCTAGCTCAAAGGAACGCAAGCGAGGGGTACGCTCAGGATGCTGCTGCTGCTGCTGCTGGGGCGGCGGCCGACAAGAAAACTGATGCCTGGGGTCGAGGGCCGGATGGGTTCTGCGTCGTTAACTTTTGTCCCAGGCGCGGAACGAATGGACACATAAGACACGCGGCCGGCGCTGGCAGCTGACGGGAGCCAAGACAGGCTGGGTCCGAGTCGTTAGCGGCGCCCAGAGCGGCCTTGCGGCGGTGCAGCCGGGACGGTACGTACCTCCCTGAAGGCCTCCTGAGGTTCGGGGTCCAGCGCGCTGTGGATCTGCTCGCACAGGCGACTGCCGCTGGTGCCTCAGGCCACGCAGCAGGGGCAGCATCCCCCCCCCCGGTGCGAGTACTTCGCGGATGGGTCCCTTGATAAGACAGGGTACCTGGGTAGCGGTGCAAGTGCCTCGCGAATCGAGGTACCCTACCTGGTAATCTGCGCGTTGCGCCTCAACAAAGCGCTGGCCGCCGATGAAGCTCCGGGCCTCTCTCCGGCAGCGCTCCGGCTGTCTCTACAGCCAACGCCGCCTGGGAGAACGGCACTTGGCGACACGCAGGCAAGGCCAGCTTCATGCCGTATTTTGCCCTCCATTTCTCACGCGGGCCTCGAGCCAGTCCCATGAACCAGCCTGCCTCGATTGCCGCCTCGTGCGCCCTGCTCCAGCCTCCGGGGGGGCGCGCGGGTACGAGCGTATATTGGGGCGCTCGCAGTGGCCAGCTCCGAAAGCGGTCTAGGCTCGAGGCCCGTAGCTCCAGCCTGCGACGGAGCTCAACGCAAAAAACTGAACGTCCAACCACAACCCCAAGGGATTTCTCCGTCGCCTTGCGATCCATCCCCGTCAACAATTCGCGCGCGCAGCCACCACCTGCTCCCTCCTCCATCCCCGTCAACCTTGGCCTCAATTGCTGCTCCTCCAGTGCGTGAGAAGGGCCTCCAGCACAGCATTGCCCTCGTCGGACCCGGGTCGCCCATCCCATTCGCCAACAGAGCCCCCAGCGGGAGCCATTTTCTGCCAGCATGCTCAGCGCCGCTCTCCGGAGGCGAGTCCTCGCCCCTACTCACAATGCCCTGCGAATGGGCTTCACCGCGCGTGTGGTGCGCTACTACGCCTCCTTCCCCGATCACCAGGTGGTCAAGATGCCTGCCCTGTCGCCCACCATGCAGGCCGGCAACATCGGCGCCTGGCAGAAGAAGCCCGGCGACACCGTTGCCCCCGGCGAAGTCCTGGTAGAGATTGAGACCGACAAGGCTCAGATGGACTTCGAGTTCCAGGAGGATGGTGTCATCGCCAAGATCCTCAAGGAGTCGGGCGAGAAGGACGTGGCTGTTGGCACCGTGAGTTCCTCCTCCCTCCATGGCTGATCCTGACGGCACGCCCCGCTGACACGTTTTGTCCGTAGCCCATTGCCGTCCTCGTAGAGGAGGGCACAGACATCTCCGCCTTCGAAAAGTTCACCCTCGAGGACGCTGGCGGCGATGCCAAGCCCGCCCCGCCCAAGGCGGAGGCCAAGTCGGAGTCGCAATCCGCCCCGGCATCGACCCCCGAGCCGTCGCCCGAGCCCGAGCAGTACGCTGCCTCCGAGGGCAAGCTACAGACCGCCCTCGACCGTGAGCCCAACGCCGTGCCTGCCGCCAAGCGATTGGCCCGAGAGAACGGCATCAGCCTGGATGGCGTCAAGGGAAGCGGAAAGGGTGGCAAGATCACCGAGGAGGACGTCAAGAAGCTGGTCAGCAGCCCCGCTGTCGCTGCCCCCTCGGCGGCTTTTGAGGACATCCCCATCAGCAACATGCGCAAGACTATTGCCGGCCGCTTGCAGGAGTCTGTCCACAACAACCCCCACTTCTACGTCACCAGCAACATCTCCGTCACGAAGCTGCTCAAGCTGCGGCAGGCCCTCAACAGCTCCGCTGAGGGCAAGTACAAGCTGTCTGTCAACGATTTCCTCATCAAGGCCATTGCCGCTGCCTGCAAGAAGGTCCCTGCCGTCAACTCGAGCTGGCGCGACAGCACCATCCGTCAGTTCAGCACCGTCGACGTCTCCGTGGCCGTGTCCACCCCCTCTGGCCTGATCACTCCCATCGTCACCGGTGTCGACGGCCGCGGCCTGGAGTCCATCTCCGGAAAGGTCAAGGAGCTTGCCAAGAAGGCCCGCGACAACAAGCTCAAGCCTGAGGAGTACCAGGGCGGCACCATCTCCATCTCCAACATGGGCATGAACCATGCCGTCGACCACTTCACGGCTGTTATCAACCCTCCTCAGGCCGCCATCGTCGCCGTCGGCACGACCAAGAAGGTCGCCATCCCCGTCGAGAACGACGACGGCACGACTGGCGTCGAGTGGGACGATCAGATTACCATCACCAGCAGCTTCGACCACAAGGTCGTTGACGGCGCTGTCGGAGCCGAGTGGGTTCGCGAGTTCAAGAAGGTCCTCGAGAACCCGCTGGAGCTGCTTCTCTAAACGATTTAGATGACAGCAGATTGGAGCTAGAGGGGCGGGCAAAATTTGGGCGTCAGGTTGAATACCTTATAGACTAGGGCCAAAGAGCGGCCGAGGTCCAGAGATGCGACGGACGGGGAGCAGCGGAGGACAGAGAAGAGAGTGGAGGTTGACCCTCGACCCTTGTCTGTGGATGAGTACGAGGCCGGATGCCCGTGTACAATGACTCTTGATTAATGGCACATTACGGGTGGGGAGATGCTTTCCAGCTTGTACATTGGTTTGCTTTTTTTCTCCCTCGCCTGCAATATAGGAAGTTCGCATTTGTTTTTGTCCGTCCCCGGTACGAAGTACCTCGGTGCCTTGAAGCCTGTGTTTTCGTGGCAGCCAGCAGGTCCTTTGTTGAAAGAAGACAATTTGCGAAGGGCAACGCAACAGATATTGCTTAGTGTGTCTGCTTCTGGGGCTAGAGGGGGGAGATGCAGGGTCAGGGAAGCTGCAAGTACGGAGTAAGTTAACGTGCAAATCAGCCAATGGGCGTTGCCAGAATCTCGGTCTTTTCAATTGTCCGCGTCGCACCTCTCCTCGCGTAAGAGTCACTCGGGCGCATCTTAATGGGCGCTGGAGCGGACGTCGTCACCCTTTTCTTGGGCTGTCGCGGAATATCCGGGCTCTCCGGCCTTCTAGGCACCCTTCTCCGTTACCTTGATCGGGCGCCCCTTCGTTGCCAATCACGTCTCGAGCGGAGCAGCTGTGGGCATGATGGATACCCCGGCACCAGCACCAGCCAAGCCCCCAGAGAAGAAACGGCGACGTCCCGCCCTCGCCTGCGAGCAGTGCCGGAGGCGCAAGATTCGGTGCGATCGCAACTCCCCCTGTGGTCACTGCACAAAGGCCCGGATCGCAAGCTGCACCTACGTGCCGACGCATGTGCCCGCGTCTAGGACGTCGCGGCGCCTCTTGCCTCCCAACTCGGCCAGTACATCGCATTCACGGACCGTACTGTCAGCTGAGACAACTGACTCCCAGAGCTCCGCGCCCGAGTCCGCGAAGCCGGGTCCGGCATTGTCCAACCCACATGTACAGCCTGGAGCGCAGAGCCGGCCCGGCTCCGGGGCTGGCTCCGGCTCCGGCTCCGAGCCGTCAAACGTGGGCTGGCTGATCGCCAGAGTGCACGAGCTGGAGCAGAAGCTTGCAAGCAGCGTCAGCATCAGCGACACGCAGGACAAGGCGTTTGAGTCCAGTCTCCCGAAGACGCCTCTCACGGGCACCGTCTCGAAGACGCGATACTTTGGACCTAGCCATTGGATCAACGTGATTGAACTGGTATGCCGCCTCCTGCCTCTGGTTGTCAACCGCATTCTCTCATCAACGTGCTAGCTGCCCACCGAGTTTGCCCTTCTTAGTCGAGCGGAGGCCGACAAGGCCGACGTGTACCAGGCAATGGTCAAGTGCAAGGCCCTCGGCCGCAGGATCAAGGAGAAGCGCTACCGGCCAATGTCGTCCGAGAACTTGGGCAAGCAGATTCCTCCACGGGACGTTGCCGACCAGCTGCTCAACCTCTACCTGCGGACATTCGAGGGTGTGCTTCGAGTCATCCATGTGCCGACCTTTCGCGCCGAGTATGAGCGGTACTGGCAGAATCCCGAGGCCGCCAACGATGCCTTTGTCATGCAGATGCAGCTATGCCTGGCCCTTGGCGCAACGCTCTACGACGACTACTTCACGATGAGGATCAATGCTGTGCAGTGGGTCTACGAAGCCCAGTTCTGGCTGATGCTGCCTCCAGAGAAAACCAGGATGACGATCCAGAGCATCCAGATCATGTGTCTCTTGGTGCTGGCCAAGTCCGCGTGCGGCGTCGGCCAGGACTTGACGTGGATCAGCAGCGGAACATTGCTGAGACAAGCCATCTGCATGGGCTTGCACCGGGATCCCAAGCATCTGGGCGAGATGACGACGTTCCGGGCCGAGATGAGGCGGCGGCTGTGGGCTACCATCTTGGAGCTCAACCTACAGTTTTCGTTCGAAGCCGGCGGCCCGGCCCTGCTCTCCAGGTTGGACTACGACACGCAACCTCCGGCCAACATGGACGATGACCAGCTCAACGACGAGGCGGACGGCGAGGGCGCGCCTGGAGCGCCGGCTGAGGTCCCAACGCAGACGTCTGTCCAGCTTGCCATCCTCAAATCCTTCACCTTCCGGCTGGACCTCCTCGGGCGCACCAACGACCTCCGCGGCGGCCAGCCGTACGACGAAATCCTGCGGCAAAACTCGGAGCTCACAAAGGCCTGCCGGGAGCTGTCGCAGAAGCTGTCGTCGTTGCAGAGCAAGGCTCGCGGGTCGTCGCAGGTCCGCATCACGACGTTCCACATCTCCATGGCCGAGATGTTCCTGTACCGGTGCTTCCACGCGCTTCACCAGACCATCGTCGCCAAGTCGTTTGACGACCAGCGCTTCTACTTCTCGCGGCGGATGTGCCTCGACAGCGCCCTCAAGCTCGCGCACCTGTGGGGCCTGTCCGGGCCACGTCCCTCAAGGGCTGACGAGGGCGCTGCCGACTTCCGGCGCATCGTGATCACCGGCGCGGGCCTGTTCCGCTACATCCCGACCCAGGCGCTCTTCTTCATCGCCGTGGAGCTCATCTACCAGAAGCGCGGCCAGTCCAGCAGCCTGGGCTACCTGCCCTCGCTCGGCGACTCGGACCTGCGCGCCTGTCTCGAGGGGGCGCAGACGTGGACAATCGAGCGCATCCACGCGGGCGAGACCAACGTCAAGGGCCACTGCTTCACCACGGCCGGCCTGGGCCACATCGACGCCCTGGGCGCCGGGCTGTCCGGGAAGCAGCTGGAAGAGGCCATCCTGCACTCGGCGACGGAGTCGGCCATGCGCTGCTTGCAGGCGCTCAAGGAGGTGGCGAGCAGGGAGGGGCTGACGCTCGACGACGCGGAGCACGAGATGACGGGGATCGAGGGCACGGCGGACATGCAGCTGGACTGGCTGGAGGACTGGGCGTGGGACGACACGACAGGATTGCCGTGGCCGCAGTGGTCGCAGGGGACGTTTGACGGCATGGCCGCCGTGGTCCCTGGCCAGTTCCTGGGGCAGTGAGCAGTGAGGGCATCCCGCCGGCCCTGGTGCGTTTGCGTTTAGCGACTCGATATTGTAGTGTAATGAAAATACCCAACTCTGCTGCCGCTGGAGATCCACAGACGGCCCAACGGGATGACATGCATGTGCATGAATCCATCCATTGCGGTACGGCCGCAGGCAAAAGTTCCAGCCTTGAAAATTTGTATAGTTATACCACAGCCTTGCTGATATTTCCAATCGATCGATACGAAAGAAGCATCCGCCGGGCTGGACGCTCACCGAGCTTGCCGTATTCCGCGAGGTGTCTCGGGCGTTGTTCGGCCACGAGGGCGGCAGGCCGCGATGCCAACCATGCCCTTGCCGCTCACCATGTCACCCAACCCCCCACCGCAATGCCGGACGGGTGAGACACGACGCGGCGCGGACGCACGACCAACATCCGTGACGATCGAGCGACACGGCATGACGGTGTGCGTATCCGTGGCCTCGCGGACGACGCTCAGCGCCTGTGTCGCTGCAACGCGACCTTGACGTAGGGCCCGGCGGCGATCGTATATCTCTTGCTCGTCGTCCGGCTCCACGACGACGTCTGGTCGCTCCACACGATACGGAGCACTCGTAATCGACAGAAAATCGCACCGCAACAAGCAATGGCTCGCCTCAGCATCATCGCCAGCGCCTTGGTCCTGCTCGCGTCGGCCGCGTCGGCCAGCGCGGGCTGCACCACCACCATGACCATCACGGAGCAGCGCCTCGAGACGCCGCCGTACTGGCCGCAGTGCTCGTGGGACGGCACGCTGCGCATCTACCCGTCGACGACGACGGTGACGCACGCCGTCGACTGCCACGGCTGCGACGAGGTGGCGGTGCGCGTCACGCCCGTCGTGCACTGCCCGGCCATGATCATCACGGCGACGGCGACCGAGGCGACGCCCAAGACGCAGATCCGCACCGTGTGCGCCGCCTCTGCTGGATCGTACGAGGAGCCCTACTAATTAGGCGCCGGGGAGGAAGGGGAAGGCATGATTCCGTGCACGGCGTGGGCAGACGAAGCTTGTGCAAAGGCGATGCTACGAGGTCGAGGGACGGTCTAGCATGGATCATACGTACATCCTTCGAATGCCAACGACAATGACGGGACAGGGGAGGGGGACGGCGGGAGCGCCGGAGCTGAAAGCGGCAGCACCAGGTACCGCGGAGAGAGAGGAAGGGAGACAGAGAGGCAGAGAGAGAAAAATGCAAATCCATTGATGACGCCGGCGTGGGCCGTGTTGTTGAGAAGGTTTTTGGTGACATACGAGTATGCAGCGCGATCGCAAAAATCTCGTCCCGGTGTGTAAGTGCCACGGGTGAGCGTAGGATCGTGCATCTGCACTCGGCCGACCTGGCCGCCAACGCCGCCGCAAGCCGCCATCGTCAGCCGCCTCGTGGGAGCACGACGGGCCGTCGGCCGGCCCAGGTTCCTGCATGCTGACCGGACCCGGACTGGCCTGACAGCCCGCCGGCGCGCGCCTGGGTTGCCTGGCATGGCGTCGGGTCTCATCCCCATCCATGCTTGGCCCGGTCTGAGTAGAGAGCCAGTGAGTGCTCGTTCGTAAGTGTACGAGCACTCGACGACGACCGTCCCGCTGCAGACATCGTCGCCGTGGAACATCGTATCGGCAGCGTCGGCCCTTTTGGCAACGCCCGTCCGTCGTATGATGGGACCCCCCCCCTCGTCCCCCTCACCGTGCCCCTGGCCGTGTCTCCTCCCGTAGCACGACGTCTCCCGGTCGAGTCGAGTCCATTTTTCTCGAGTTACACTGCCGGTGGATGCGCCCTCGCGCGCTTGCCCAGCCGTGTCGTGCCGTGCCGATCCGGACGTCTGCAAGGCTGCTCCACAGCCCGCGATGGCTCGAGCCTCGGCCTCGGAGCAACAGAGTGCTGGTAAAAGTACCGTGCATGCTTGTTCTTCGTGACTTCAACATTTTTTTCCTTCCCCTGCGAGGCGAATCCTTTGACGATGATGAGAAATTTTCTCTCGCCTCGCTCTGTCGTCTGGTCCCTCCGGCAGGACCTGGTGACGCGCATCCGTACCTGCACTCGGCCTATATAAACCACGACGACGTCGCTCCAAGACAACAAACCGTACCCTTCCGAGCACAGCTTTCTCAGCCAACAGCTTCCTTCCATCATACCTTACCCGCCGCAACTTCCTCGTCTTTCAAGACTCATCACACACAAAAGACAAAATGGTCTCCATCAGCCTCAAGTTTGTCCTGGCCCTCGCCGGCCTGGCCGCTGCCAACCCCGTCCCGGCCCAGGAGGACGTCTACGCCGCCGCCAAGGACTTCTCTGTCGTTGCTGAGTCCTTCCCGGCTCCCGGCGAGTGCCCCAAGGTCATCGTCAAGGCGCCCGTCTGGACCTGGGGCCCGACCAAGACCGTCTACACCACCACCTCCACCGTGACCGAGACCATCGACTGCGGCGACTGCTCCCAGTACACCGTTTCCACCCTCTTCCTGGGCCACGGCCCCGTCGTCTTCTTCACCACCACCACCACCGCCGCTGGCCCGTCCGTCACCACCGAGCTCCAGTGCCGCACCCCTGCCGCTGCCCAGAACCCCGTCATCACCGCTGCTCCCCGCCAGTAGACCGCTGGCGTCGTGAGCTTTTCTGTCCACGCCAAAACACTCCGCCGCCGGCAACAAGGAACCAAGCTGCAGCCGGTAGCTAGTCGAATGAAAACAGGACTGGCTTCTTGGAGGAAGGACGGGAGGTAATAGGGATAGAAAGAAAAAAAAGGCGGCTGAAGATTGTTGGTAGAGGTTCAGCAGGAGTCCAAAAATGGTGTTCGAAATGTATTCTCGGATTCGATAGACGAAGCCACCGCGTTTGTGAGGCCATAATCCCAAGACGCTTTTTCAAGTACCGTGCCCAAGAACTGCCCTATAGTGAGGTGACTTGTCATCGTCGTTTCAGCCGGCATCGACATCGTCATCACCATCCTGTCCCACGGGCCCCTGGCCCGCACCCTTCTTGTCGTCCCGCGGTGTCGCGCTGCTCGCGAGCAGGTTCCTCGTCACATCCACCCTCCAGATCTGCGGCCCACGATCATCGCCCTCCCGCCGATTCGCCTCCACCCAGGTCCGGATCTGCCCGCGTATCTCCTTGTTGGACGTGATTGTCGTCAGCCCCGCCGCCCATCCATGCATGTAGATGGAGAGCTTGGAGCTCTTGAAGCCGCCGCAGCGTGCCACGTCCAGCGCCACCCCGGGCAGCCGGCCATCGCGGACGGCGCGCTCCATCGACGGTTCGGTCCAATCCTCGGCGATGATGGACACGGGCACCTGCACCGAGGGCGGCACGGGATACTCGGAGAGGCACTGGAACCGCTCGCGGATGGCGGCGTCGGACATGCCGCGGATCTCGTCGTCAAAGGGCACGAGCAGACGGCCGCGCTCTCGCTCGGTGCTCGTGCCCACGGCTGACAGAACCTCGTGGAAGTGCTCAGCAGCCTCCTTGGTGCACACCAGCGTCCGGCCTTCGAGCATGGGGTACAGGGTTCGCACCATAAGTCCGTCGTGCCGCGCTTCCTCCTCTATCTGCTGTCTCGTCGTGGGCGCCTGCCAGGGCTGCGGTTCCAGGCGAAGGTGTGTGAGGTCCGAGGCGAGATCCACGAGGATCGTGTGGTCCATGTTCAACGTCTGCGTGAGGCCCTCAAACTCATCCCCGAGAAGACGTTCAATGGCAACGTCGACTGGCGGAGGGGGGCTCAGGAAGGCGCTATCTCGATCTTCTATGGTCACTCGGACAGAGGAGTCCATGCGTGATAGCTGGTCGAGCAGGACGTCGACATCCTTGTTCCTGCGACTGATATTGGGTAAAACCACGCGGACCCGCGGAACACGGTATTCATGCCGGTTGACCTTGGCCGCTGCAACCAGCCGCCTGATCTGCTTGGCCAGCGGAATGTCCTCCCACTCCTGCTCGTCGACGTCGCCACCTACCTCGTAGTCGCCCCAGCTCCAGCCGCTGTCAGCCATCTGCCGCGCCAGCCTGTCCTCGTGCAGCGTCTTGATGTCGATCCATTCGCTACCTCCGTCCACGACATCAACTTGGATCTTGCCCTGCTCCTTCATGGATCGATGCAGCATCTGCTTCTCCCGGCCACTCAGCGCCAACGGTTTCATGGCCTTCTTGCGCGCCTCTTTTGCGGACCCTTGGAAGGCCTGGTCGACGGCGACAAAAGACCGGCAGCGCTTGAGGATGTCCCAGTGCACCGCGCCGTGGGATAGGTCGATGGCGTGCGCCTCCACCTGTCTGCCGTATGTCTTGAGGATCTCCGCATCCAGCAATGTGGAGGAGAGCGCTTCGACGACGGCTTGAAGAGACTGTCGCGTCCTGTCCAGGTCGCGCACGAACCTCGGGAGTCCAGTCAACTGCGGCGCTTTCACCTTGCCTACGATGCGCGCGAGGAAGACCTCAATCTCGGGCAGGTATGAATGGGCGAGCGCAATGCTTTTGCTAGCCGCGCCAAGCATGGCCTCTTGGTGAGCAGCGTCTTTAGGCCTCGGTGCGGACGATATATTGGGCACAGTCTCCGGGCCGTCTGGGACGAAAGTGTTCCCAATACTCATGGTCACGACATGCCTACCGCTTGCTGGCCTGCCCGGTCTGCCGGCCGTGTCCATGTCGAGTCTCTGCAGACGCGCCGCAGCGCATCCAATCTGTGGCACCCGTCAACTTTCCGGTGATGGGCGCCCATGGCCCGGCCTCTGTAGTTATTCCTGAGGCGGTCTGTCTTTGGACTGCTGATCGAGTCTATGGACGTCGTGTCGCAGCCTGCTCGAGACTCTCCACCACTCAGAACGAATCCTCCAATTGGGTGGGACCGGCGCAAGGTTCAGCCGCTCCGGTCGCAGCCGACACGGCGACGCTTAACAGTCTCCGGGCTCGATCCTCGGAAGCCTGAGGATACACGGGGTCGGATTTACTCCTTCGTACGAGTACTCCTGGACCCGGCCATCTAACGGTTCAAGGGCTCTTCATTTGCATGGCGCGTTTCAGAGGGCGCCATATTCAGTAGACCCTATTAGTATCTAGTAGCACTCACTCTCACCATCAACCCGCACGCCCAACCCGGTCCCATCCCCAGATTTAAGCTTCCCACATCACCAACCAGACTAAACGACGAGTAGTAGCGGTCTCGCTTCGCTTCGGGTATTGGTTTTTGGCCTCCAATCCTGTCGTAATCGCCACTTGAGGCTCGCCACGATGCTAAATCTCATCACTTAGACGGAACTCATACTGTATGGCTCAACCCCACCACACTCTTACAAGCGACCGTCCACTAGTCGCAGTATGCAGTCTCTGCCGTCCACAGCACGCAAAAAAAGCCTGAGCAAGACGCCACTGCCACTCGAGCCGGTTCCAACCAGTCAATTTTCCGCGTCTTTCAGGGCAAGTCCAAGTGCTTCGGCTGGATCCGGCCCCCTATGACCTCAATTCCACGTGGGCTTACCCTAGAGGCCACGGACTCATGACTCGATCCGGCTCGGGCACTCGCAAGTGGCTACGCTGCAGCCAACGACCATCGCTCGCTCACTCTCAAAGCCCACTGCCTACTTACTCATACTCACGCTCCTGTACGCCTAAACTGTCCATGCAGTCCACTAACGAAAAAAACCGCAGATGACGCCAAACGGCTCTGAAGTCTTTGCATGAACCACAGTGGGTTCTTCTCGACTACGAGCCGTGGCATCATCGCCCTGAGAATCAGGATGAAACCTCTGCTTCGGACGCCGTGGGACGTCGAAGCGCAGCGATACCCACCTCCTGGCCAGGTGCAAGGCTTGCAATAGCCGCATCGCTGTACATGCTATTCGTACCTGTGCGGTGCCACGGCAAGGCACCTCATGTCGCTGTGAGTCGCGATAACAAGAGTCGCCCCTCAGCACGATGATCGAGTGAGCATGCTCATGTTGATGCTGCCCTAAGCAAACGTTTATGATAGAGAAACGGTGAATCACATCTCAAGAAAGGGAACATCTTTGAACAAAATTTCATGCATAAAGGCGGATATGTAGTCTAAGGCCAAGGGAGAAACGAAGTGACCGAGCCTCACCAACGCCGGTGAAAGCGTGAACGCGGACACGGCCAGTATATCCCCAAGTACCGATACCCACGCGAACCCAAACACCCAGATATGGCTTAATTCTTTTCAAAAAGACCAGCCGGTAAACCCTTTAGCATCCAAAAGAAAAAAAAAAGAGACCACCGAAAGCGAAGTACCAAAACACTGCTTTGATACCTTAGCCCTGGTAGGCGACGGTAACCTTCAGGCTGGTCTTGCCAGCGGGGATGTTGAGGCCAACGCCGTCAGCATCCTCCATGCCAGCCAGGTAGGCGTTGGTGCCAGTGCCGCCGGGGTTGATGGTGGAGCAGGTACCAGAGCTGCCGCAGACGTTGAGACCGGGGATGGTAAGGCCGTTCTTGGCGGCGACCAGGCAAGAGGCGTCGGCGCCCGACCAGCCACCGTTGCTCTCGTTGCCGAAGTCGAACTCGACCCAAGAACCGGCAAACTGGCCGAAGCTGGTCAGGGACAGGCCGCCAGCACCGCAGGAGCAGCCGCCCTGGGTGTTGGAGTCGAAGGCGACGACCTGGTTGCCGCCGGCAGCCAGGTCGAAGCTGAGGGCCTGGTTGCCGTTGAAGAAGCCGTCGATGCCGTTGTCGGGGCCGATCTTATTCCAGCAGGCGCACTTCTGGTCCTGGTTGCCGGCGTTGTTGAAGGCGACCGTGTAGTCGTACTGGCTGGCGATGCCGCTCTGGATGAGCATCATGTTGCAGCCGTAGTTGCCAGGCGTGCCGACGTTGCCCTTGTAGCCGATCTCGGCAGCGGTGGCGCGCTTGCTGGACTGGCCGCCGCAGAAGGGCGTGTAGGAGCTGACACCGGAGCTGGGGCCGGAGGAACCCGAGGCCGAGGCCGAGGGCTGGGCGGAGGGCGTCGTCGAAGCGGGCGACGCGACGGCGGACGGGGTGCTGGCGGCGGCAGGCGCGGGCTTGCGGGCCACGAAGAAGTCGGTGCGCTTCTCAACGGCCGAGCGGTGAGCGTTCTTGTGGGCGTGGCCGCTGGGGTGAGCCGCGACGCCGAGGGCGGCGGCCAAGAAAAGAGTCGTCGTGGAGACCTTCATGGTGTCTTAAAGTTTACGAGGTTGAGCGGGTGCTGCCGTGTTGACGCTTGACGATTCGTATTCCCAGAATACGACGTGGTGTTGTTTGTTGACCGAAATGAGCGGGCGTCGGCTTGTCAAGGAGCGTGGTGTCTTGCGAGAGTCGTTTGAAGCGCAAGAAAGGATAGGGGACAAAGAGCGTGATCCGGCACAGCGGCGGTACGATGTAAGGAATGACTTGAAGGGCAAGGAAGGGCTGGATGAAGGATCGTGGAGAGGAGGGAAACAAAACGGGGCGTTTGGAGGCAGGGAGATGAGCATTATTTAGGCAGGCAGGGGGAGCGGTAATGGTCTGGAAGCCCCGTGCCTTGGGGGCGGACAGTGCGCGCGCCTGGGTGGAGGGACCCCTGTCAGCTTAGGGCCTGGCTGGCGCTGTGGGCCGCCCACAACGGCCAGGGGCAAGGGCGCCGTCCGTCCAATGGCCGCCCGGCAACGCAGCTAAGCTCGTCGACGGCTGCCAGGCACGCGCGGCTGCTCATTGGCCAATGGGCCGAGCCGCCGGGGCTGTCTGGTGGGCCCAGCGTGGCCACGGCACAGTGCCAGCACCACAGCCCCTGGATCCTGCATCGAGCCCTCGCCGCCGCTGGCTGCATCGTGACGGGGGAGCGCGGTGGAGTTCAGGCCCTCCGACGGTGCACTGAGTCGCCGCGCGTCCGCCTGCCCATCCGCTCACGACCCCGCCGGCCACAGTGCGGGAACCTGACGCACCGAATCGCAGCCCCCCGTTCCTCGCCAGCAGTCGACCGAGTTTGCTCGGATGGCCCAGCCGAAGCCGACTGAATCGAGGCGTCTCCATCGCCGACGTGGCCGATGGAGATGCGGTGGCGGGGGAAGCAGAAAAACTCAGTTGGTGTGAGGCCTTTCTGTGCTCCATCCTCGGCAACTCTGTTACGGGTATCCGTATCCGAACTCCGGGCGTCTCTACGAGTATCCATCTCCCGATCGCGCGGCAGGCCACGACCTCTCCGCCCAGACGTTGCCACGCCCAACCGAGTCCCACTGCCAGCTGGCTCATGTCGCTGCTGTCCACCGGCCCACACGTGTTATCGTTAGGTTGCCTGCCCAGCATCTAGGGTTCCCCGTCATGGAATGCCCAGGGTCAACAACAGTCCCCCCGCCCGCATGCTCGCTCTCTGCCAGCGCACACAGTATTCGTACTAGCACGGGCTGCCACGCACTTGTACTCGTGCCGGAGCAAAGCACGTGCTTGCTGCAGGCCATCCAAGCCAAGAGCACACATGCGCAAGCCCGTCGTCTCTGTCTGCTTGCCCAAGCTGCCCTGTGACTGAGCCAGAGCCCGTGGACCTAAATTGTTGGAAACGGACCACCACTATTGGTGTCACGCCCACGTCTGGAATGAAGGTACCGGTAGCGTGGTGTACGAGTATGTCAGCAAGTCAGGCAGTTCTGCAAGTACCGTACGAGTAGGGTTGAGCCGGCTCCCGGCTCCCTGCAATGCTAGGGGGCCGCAGCAATTACTCGTGCAATTGCCTTCTCGCCTTGTTGATTGATCCTTGGCAAATGAGTGGCCGCGGTGTCCAACCTGTCACCGAAGCCTTGTCCGTACCTTGGCGTTTGACCGCAAGCCGACGAGCGGTAAAGGCCGGCACATCCAACCTTCTCTTTACCAGCAATCGGAAATGCTCTAATCTTGATGATGAGAGAGGCTCTGTCTGCCCTCGCAGAGCCGAGTGTGGTTCTGCCTCTTGCCGTGCAAAGCAGTCCCGTCGTCTAGGACTACGGGTTGCTGGAGAGCCGAACATTCCAGGCCATATCTAAACGTGCGCTTCTCATGCCGAGACACCACAACAGGCCGTCGACTCCTTTCTCCATTCCAGTGGGTTTGCACCCTTTGCTCCGGACTTGTCTCGGCCAGCTCAACTGCTTGATGCCGGTGGCCTCTCGCCGTGGCCCATTCCGCTCCCCTTGGCCGCACCGGGCTTTTTTTGGAACACCATCGCTCGGCAACCACCTCCCGTCCGCGATCCAACAAGGCACACACGTACTCCGTAGCTACGATACACCTACAGAGGCCCACGGCTCCGCGCAAGCTCGTGATGCTAGCGTCGCGATTCTCCGCCGCTGCCGCTGTCGCCGTCCAGAGGGCCCGGCCGGGATGCGGCTTCGCCTCCCGCAAACCGATGCATGGGACCCCTGTCCCCTGTCCCTTATCCCCTGTCCCCTGCTCCATGCCGAGCTTGGATGCTTGGTCGTCGCCTGGCCTTTGCTGGTTGTCTTGCGGTTCGTTGCTCGTCTGGCAGCGAACAGAGAGACTCGTTCCAAGACTACTTCGTACATGGCGGCAATCGCTCGTTGTGACGGGTGTGACTGATGCCCCGTCCCTCATGTATGCCATGCCCCCCATACGAGTACAAAGGACAAAGCAGCGTGCACGCCTGCGGGCATGCATTCCCGATCTCACGGTGGGGAGCCGACAAGGGGCTGATCAAGGGGTCTCGCAACCGCCTCCTCATGAAAGTCCAGCTTGCGGGACCTCCAACATCGCCACCACCAGACCCTCCTTGTCATGTAACCCTTGCCCATCGTGACCGCTCTGATGTTTGCAAATGCCTCGTATTTCGTCCCTCCTCGTAGGTGTACCTGTACTCGTGCTACGAGTAATTTACCGTGCTTCAGATTAAAAAAAGAACACGGCCGCTCCTGCGCCAGGCCCGCGAGTACCTGCTTTACGAGCTGACCCAGTAGGCCGTAAACCATGGCCAAGGCGTGGGTCCGGCTTCACCTCGCTCCAAGCTCCTCAAGCTCCGCTCATCGCTGTCGTCCCGTCGCTGGCTGACTTGCTCTTCGCCTTCGTTTCGCGCCCAGACCTCTAAAAGTAGCTCCTCATTGCGTCTTCATAACCAATCCCCCCTCGGAGATCTCGCCCAAATCTGGCGTGTACATCCAAAACCTGCCGGATATGCCGCATGCTGAACGACCCGCCCTCACTAACAGCCAGGTTTTGCGCGGATCCCACTACGTTCTTGATCTCGCGGCCGTTGAGATCGTGCTTGGCTAGATCGTTCAGCTCCTCCTCGGTGAGTGGCTGCAGGTCTTCTTTGCCCAGAGCCTTGATTCTGTCGATGAACATCTTGAAAATGGTCTTCTTGGCCTTGAAATCAAGCGGATCGTACCTCAAAGCGATGTGGATGCGAGACTGAAAGGCCTCGTCGAAGGCCTAGGTCAAGATACCCGTTAGTCCATGGACCGCGCATAGGAGGAGCAGCATAGTGTCAATGTCATGCCTCGACTCGATTGGTTGTGAGAAACAATATACCCTGAAAGTATTCCAGCTGGCGTATAAAGATGCTTACAAGGGCATTGCGATGAATGTCCCGCATGTCACGCTTCTCCAGAAATACGTCAGCCCCGTCGAGGAGCAGAATCGCACCTCAGGCATGGCAAGTATCCAGTATCATCTGTAACTCTGCCTCTAGAGATCCAGAATCGACCCCAAGCTCGCCCGCTGAGACCGTGTATAATGGACACTTCAGCAGCTCGCTGATGCCTTCTGCCGTCAGCGTCTTGCCTGTCCCGGGAGGCCCATGGAGAACAGCTATTGTAGACTTGTCAGTCCCTTGTCGACACAAGCTTGTCTCTCGGAGAAGACTTACTGACAAGTCCACGGCCTTTGCCCTCAGCCACGTCATCAACTGTCAGTGCCGCGTGATATTTACGCGACTGGACGATGGCTTGGATCAGACGCTTTGTCTCCGGCTCGAGCACCAGCGATTCCCATGCCTCTTCGTTCCATTTGACGTCTTGTATCCCGGAAACGGAAAATTCTAGCCACTTCTTCTCCGAGAATGAAAACCCAAGCACCACCGAAGACGCAATCAGGTAATCCTCCTCCGTGAAGTATGGCAGTGATTCTGCATTTGTCTGTGGGGGATTTTGAGCCGCTGGTGCTCCAGTCATGAGTTATTCCCTGTTGTGTACCTTCCCCTCGCCTTCTCGTGCTTGATGTCCTTCTCCGCTAGCATTGGCAGCAGGGCCAGCTCCGTCCTTGGGGTTTCAGCCGTGAGAATGTGACGCAGGTCATTCTCCAAAGTTTGGGACGTCTGGTTGGTTTGCTGGAGCTTTGCGTTCGCATCCGCATCCAATTTTGCATCAAGGCGCCCAAGCCCATCGGAGGACTCGCAGCACCGAGAATTGTCGGATGATGAGCACTCATCCGAGAGAATTTCACGGTCCTTGGGCTGAACCAGCGAAACGCAGTAGTTCGGGAGGATGCGCCTAAAGATGGCCGAATCCACCATGATCCGGCTTGGCTGCACCTTGAACTTCATGATGCATCCCTTCTTACGCTTCATGTATGCGATCCCCGAGTATGACTTGTAGTGCATGCCATTCAAGGCCACGAACTTCTTGCCCCGTGCAATGAGGTCTTGTTGGAGCTGAAGGCCCGGACCATTGAAACGATTCTTGGACCTAACCTGATGCTTCCTTGCCGAGTTGCCGCATATTTTGCCTGATGTGCTTGTCTCCATGCTAAGGCTCCCGGCGCTCTGGTGGTACACGAGCTCTTTTTGGCAGACTGGCGAGACGGCAGAGGCATCTGCAGACTCCATTTTGCAAATGGCTGTCTTTCACCGCGAGAATGACGTGAAACGTCTGGATAGTCTCCGCAGCCGCGGCGAAGACAGTGAATCGACAAGCGCGCCTCCCCTCCTTCCGCACCGGAAAGCGTGGTAGGTGTGTAGTGTGCGAATCGCCAAACAATGCCAGAGAGCAGTTCTCGTTGTGACTCTGGGAACTGGGTTACGGCAAAAGAAGAGTGGCGCGGAGCGCGGTGACCTGAAAAATTCGTAGTGTAGAGACGCTGATGTGAACGACAGATGGATGGTTGATATGAGATCGTAGCTCTGGCGTCGAGGGATGGCTTTTGGTGGAGAGTTGAAAAGACTGGTGCCGGTCAAATCCTGCCCGGCAGACGCCGCTGGTGAATGTATGCTTGATAACGAAGGAGAGGACAACGGGGAGCGGGAGAGACAGAAATGCAAAGGCGGCGTCGAAGATGATAAAGACCCAAACAGCTAAGCAAAGACTGGTGCTGCTCAAGTTGCTTTCTTGGCTGTGGTAACAGAACCTGGAAGGAAGCAAACTGCGGAACGACGCTGGAATAGAAACAGGCAGGCGCATACAGGCAGAAGCAGAATGGAACAGAGCAGAAGAGCCGCCCGACGAAGCGGGAAGGCATGGATGCGGTCTTGTCTGGATGTTGACTTTAGCCTCAGCTTGTGCCTCGATCCTTTCTTCTGAGCCTGGCTCGCTCTTCAGTCCTATCGTCCCGGCCTCTAGCGGCGCCAAGATGTTTTTCTGGTTGGCCATGCACGCGAGGATTGTGATGTTAAATCCCGAGCGAGACTCGGGACAAGCGCTTTCGGCAATTGCCCAACCGGACAGCTGAGGTAGAAAAGGAGAAGCTGGACAGACATCGGGGCAGCAGTGCAGCCGTGAATTACGCGAGCCCCCAACCGAGCGTAGGACATGTGTCTACTGTGAACCGAGGTCGCCATCTGGCTAGGTCAGTCCTCTGTGCAACGCGAGCGACGCGACTCTGTGCGGCCAGGATGGCGGAGCCGTAGCCAGCCGTAGCACGAGGAGGTAGTCATCCATAAATGCGTGGCTCAGCATCGTGAGCGATGCCACCCGTGCGCATCCGTCATCCAGCAATCCAAGAGATGCGTCCACTGACGAGCGTGGTGCATCGTTTTGTCGTCGGGTGGCGCTGCATCGAACATGCACCGTTGCAACAGGCTGCTCGTCAATGGGCGCAAGGCCTTGCTATCCGTGCTATATCTTCCGTTGCCTCAGCTCGTAGGACGAAGCGACGCCGTCACGGTGCAGCCAGCTGTCGCCGTCTCCGGGACCTCGCGTTCAATCACATGGTTAGGCAGTTCACACCGAGTCCATAAGATCTTCACAAAATCCACTGGGCAAAGTAATCTAGATTGCGGTGTTGGGCCCTGGACGACGAGAAGAGCCAAGTCAATGTTGCAGTTGGAGGTCTGAAGCACGCGTTCACCAGCCGTCCCGAGAAGCTTGGCGTTCCAGAAACTTGGTTGTGGCCCTGTTAGTGCATACTTGCGACAAGCCCCTCGTCATGGCCTGGAATTAGACATGTGGCTAGCGCCGAATGTATTTCGCTATCCACTGTCCCGTTTCCGTGCGCTCTTGCGACGTCATCTCTGGTGCTTCCTCGTTCAAGCTAAGCTAGCGGCAGCTGCTGAGAAGCGACTGGAGCTTCGCCGGCCTCAAAGTCCTGCTTCTCATTCCTTGAGCAGCGATTTCACAGTCGTCGATGCGGCCAAGGGAATCAGGTGCGATTTTCTGCCTCTTTGGAACGTTGCAGCCGTTTGTCTGCGCCGCGGTCTCTCTCCAACACTCGACTAGACATTATCGACGACGCTGCTCCGGCTGTCAGTGAACAGGGGCGGCGATGCCCAACATGTCCCGCTGGACGGCCATTGACCGTGCCCTAGGCTTCGGCAGTCGGCCGGCAAACGCTTCTCGTCACGAGTGGCTTCATCAAGAGGAGCGAGCCCGTAAGCCTGTCCCCGGCTTCGTGCCCTACCAACCATGGCGCACTTCTGCACTTCTGGACTCGGCTGATTCCAAGGCCGCCCACAGTTCTTCCACAGTTTCGCAATGAGCACATCGAATCTGCTGTGCCTCCGAAAGAGGTCACCAAGATATGCCTGCGGCTGCGGCACCTGATCCAGGAATGCGTTCCCTGCGAGATGGAACTGGGCCGCATCACCACCCCACACAGTCGCATCATCACGCCCAAGGTGGTCAAGGCTGCCAAGGAAGCCGGCAGCCACGAGTACAGAGGCTGCGTGGTGTATTGTCTGCTGGTCAATCAGCAGTGGTTCCGCCACGAGGCACTCGTTGAGCTCTGGGATTCCGACCTCCACAAGCTCCGTGCTGAAGCTTGTGGCGTCATCGCCAAGGCTATGTAAGTCAGCCTTGAACAACAACGTGATCCTATCAAGAAGCATACTGATGGATGCCGCCGAGCAGCATCGAGGATGAGGAGGACACCAGGTACCTGCTGCACGCCGTGTTGCTCCGACGGTATTCTATCCTCTGCGATAACGTCCCGACTTCCCCGGTCAATGTGATAGAAAAGGCAGTCGACTTGCACGCTGTCCGAGTCATTGGGTCTTCTGGCTACCAAAAATGCATCAGCTATCTGTGGCGGGGTTGGCTTGTTCAAGACGAGAACGACCCGTCCGTCTTCGTCGACTACGAAGCCAAGGACAACACCAGCTTCTTGGTCCACATGGATCCGGATCGCATGAGAGCCCCCAAATATCAGAACGCCGCGCAGCTGCTCTTCTCAGTCATCTACCTCGCTCTTTACACGGCCGCAATCAACTCGGTCAACCCTACCGGGGTCTTCGACGGAGCCGAGGTGGCCATGTACGTCTTCACACTTGGATTCGTTTGCGACGAAATAGTCAAGTTTTACAAGGCGGGGTACCACATCTTTGGATTCTGGAATGCTTTCAACGGCGTCCTGTACTCCTTCCTGACCGCGTCGCTCGTCCTCCGCATCATCGGCTTGACCGCGCCGGTTGGTTCTGAATTTCGCGACTACTACAGCACGCTCAGCTACAACATGCTCTCATTTGTGGCCCCCATGTTTTGGTCGCGGCTGTTGCTATATCTCGACAGCTTCAAGTTCTTTGGTGCCATGCTGGTTGTTCTCAAGGTTATGATGAAGGAATCCGTAATCTTCTTCGCCCTGCTCATCATCATCATCATTGGCTTCCTCCAGGCCTTTATTGGCCTTGACCTGGCCGACGATAATGTCGCAGATGACGTATTGTTCATCGTCGAGTCCATGCTCAAGGCAATGCTTCAGAGCCCCGAGTTTGACGGCTTTGATGGCTTTGGACCGCCTTGGGGCACCATCCTGTACTACTGCTTTACGTTTGTTGTCACTGTATGTTCACGTCCCTGTGCGGGAATGAGAATCGAAGCTAACGAATCATGTTTCATAGACTATTCTGCTCAACATTCTCATCGCGCTCTACAATTCCTCGTACGAGGACATTTATGATAATGCCGACGACGAATATCTGGCGCTCTTTTCGCAGAAAACGATGCAATTTGTGCGCGCCCCCGATGAGAATGTGTATATTGCGCCGCTCAACCTGGTTGAGATATTTGTGTCGGGATTATTCGAGTGGTGGATGAGAAAGCAGACGTACGAGGCCATCAACGACTGGGTTATGGGATTCCTTTACTCGCCGCTACTCTTTGTCGCGGCCTACTTCGAGACGCGCACCGCACACAGCATCCGACAAAATCGAGCGAGAGGCGAGGAAGACGACGATGTAGTAGAGGAGTGGGAGCAGCTGGCTCACGAAATTGACTTTGAAGCCGATGGTTGGGCCAAGACATGCGACTCTGTGAAGCCGAACCTGGACGATGATCCGGCTGTGGTTGAGGTCCGAAAACTGCGCGCCGAGGTTGATGAACTAAAGACTATGTTGACGGAAATTTGTCGTGCAGTTGGCGCCAGGCCGGCTCAAAAGGAGACCCAGATCGAGAACGGGCCAGACAAGCCGTCAGAGAGCCAAACAGACAGCAGATCCAAGACTCAAAGACACGGAACAGAGGCGCAGGATGAATCTGTGCCTAGCAAAGATGGTGGCAACCAGGTGGATTGACCGCTGGGTTTGAGATACGGCCCGAGTCGAGTTCTGAAGACGGAGGTCTGCCCAATGAGGGCAGCTTTCTGTACTATGTCGTACCCTTCGCAACGGCCAAGAAAGACAGGCTTCTATCGTCGGCTCAACAGTATTCTTCATACAATAACAAGCGTCATGGCCAAACTAGTCTCAGTGTCAGGGTCAATTGATTGGAAATCGCAATCTCTTGTCCACGTCGGGCCTCACAGCACGCTTTTGCGGCATCGTCATGCTGGGCCGGCTCACTCTTCCTACTCTGTTGGAGGAAAATACTTGCTGTTTTTGGTATGGACTCATTAGCATTAGGGAATCTTTGAAAGTTGTGTGAAGCCTGTCATCGGAGTGAACGTACGGGAGCATCTCGTTGTATGCAGCCACATCCTTCTGCTCGAACGTGACAAATACGACCATCTCCAGAGCGCTGCCGTCTCTGTCGAGGTACTTCCTGACCGTCTCACACGCAACTTTTGCTGCATCCTGGCTCGGATATCCGTAGACGCCCGTGCTGACGCCGCTGAAGGCAATGCTCTTGACGCCGCTGGCATCGGCTAGCTTCAAGCTCTCCTCATAGCAGCTTCGCAGGAGACGTTCGCTCTTTTGCGCATGAGCACGGTCAAAGATGGGGCCGACAGTATGGATGACGTGCTTGGCTGGTAGACGGTAGCCCCGGGTGATGCGAGCCTCGCCCACGGGACAGCCGCCGAGCTGACGGCACTCGAGAAGGAGGTCGGGCCCAGCAGCGCGATGGATAGCGCCATCGACGCCGCCACCACCAAGTAGGGACGTGTTGGCGGCATTCACGATGGCATCGAGGCCGAGCTTGGTGATGTCTCCGCGGACGATGCCGACACGAGCGTTGGTTGCGGCCGAAGGGGGAAAGACGGTGGTCGAGTTGGTTGATTTGCGGATGCCCGCATTCTTGTAGAACTGTGCGAGGGTGGGAATGTCTGCGAGAGACCGAATAGCCGCGGTGGATGCCATGGTGTTTCCACAAGCCTGCTCGGTGAGTATGGAGAGGAGCAGTGTCTCGAGTGGCAGCTAACTACGGAGAAGAGGCAGTCCCAGTATTGGGTGCGCAATCAGCGGAAGCCCTGGCACGCCAACGTGGACTGAAATCCCTATTCCTAGGGCCGAATCAATTTTGCGGTTGCAAAAACTACTGGTGTGTGAATTTTGGGAGAGTTCGAAATTTAATCGTTCATGCCCAGGTCTCTGGAGCGAGCTGCAGCATGCGAAAGCATGACGTTGGAGTGGTCGCGGACGGGTGGGGCGGTCACACCGAGCCCCCTCCGACATTTTGACCCCGCCATGGCTTCTGCGCGTATCTAAATCCTTGACTCACCGTCTCCGATTGTCAACAAGCCTCGACGGAAGCTTCTCCCAGCAGGACAGACCGGCTCACTCGAGACCTGGCATAGTTTCAAGGTCGTCCAGAAGGTTTATCCAGCACCGCCGGCCCGCACTACCGAGTTCTCCAACGCTCGACCCACAAGCATGGCCGACGACATCAGCAAGAATATGGCCAAGCTCCAGCTCGACGAGGAGACGGGCGAGATGGTCTCCAAGGCCGAGCTGAAGAAGCGCCAGCAGAAGCGGGCCAAGAAGGCGGCACAGGAAAAGGCGCGCCAGGAAAAGGCGGCCTTGGGCCCGGCCCCGACGAAGCCAGCTCCCGCGGCCAAGCCCGAAGAGCAGCCGCTCGACCCAGATGCCATGTTCAAGCAGGGCTTCCTCGACGATGTCTACCATGAGCGCCCTGTCAAGAACGTCGTTACGCGATTCCCGCCCGAGCCAAACGGCTACCTTCACATCGGCCATGCCAAGGCGATTGCCGTCAACTTTGGCTTTGCCAAGTACCACGGCGGCGTGTGCTACTTGCGATTCGACGATACGAACCCCGAGAAGGAGGAAGAGAAGTACTTTACCGCCATCCAGGACATGGTGCAGTGGCTGGGATTTGAGCCCTTCAAGATCACGTACTCGAGCGACAACTTCCAGAAGCTGTACGAGCTGGCAGAGAAGCTGGTGACTCTAGGCAGGGCTTACGTTTGCGCCTGCACTGGTGCGTTCAATTGCATGGACGGATGTCCTGGTACCTGTACTGACACAGAGTCTTTTTCAAGATGTCGAAATCAAGCTCCAGCGTGGAGGAGAGAAGGGCGCATCGCCGCGCTACCGCTGCCAGCACGCCGAGCAGACGGTCGAGGATAACCTGACAAAGTTTAGAGACATGCGCGACGGCAAGTACAAGCCCAAGGAGGTCTTCCTCCGCATGAAGCAGGACATTACAGACGGAAACCCCCAGATGTGGGATCTTGCGGCGTACCGCATCAAGACGGACACTCCTCACCACCGAACCGGCTGGGACTGGAAGATTTACCCGACATACGACTTTACACACTGCCTGTGCGATAGCTTCGAGGGCATCACGCACTCGCTCTGCACCACCGAGTTCATTCTCAGCCGAGTGTCTTACGAGTGGCTGAACAAAACGCTCGAGGTCTACGAGCCGATGCAGAGGGAGTACGGACGGCTGAACTTGACCGGTACGGTCCTGTCCAAGCGCAAGATCCTCAAGCTGGTCGAGGACAAGATTGTGCGCGACTGGGATGACCCACGACTGTATACCTTGATTGGTATCCGCAGGCGTGGTGTCCCTCCCGGCGCGATTCTCGAGTTTGTCAACGAGCTAGGCGTCACCACCAATACCAGCACCATTCAGACGCAGCGGTTTGAGCAAGTCATTCGAAAGTATCTCGAAAAGACAGTCCCCCGGCTGATGATGATTCTCGACCCCGTACCGCTGGTGATTGAGGATGCTGAGGAACTGGACATTGAGATGCCCTTCTCTCCCAAGGACGCCAAGATGGGCTCGCACACGGTCAAGTTCACCCCCACTGTGTACATCGACAGGGACGACTTTAGGGAGGTGGATAGCAAGGACTACTTCCGTCTTGCGCCCGGCAAGACCGTCGGGCTGCTCTACGCTCCGTTCCCCGTTAAAGCCACTTCGTTCACGAAAGACGAGGCGACTGGCAAAATCACCGAGATTCGCGGTGTTTTCGACAAGGAGACCAAGAAGGCCAAGACGTACATCCAATGGGTCGGCACAGCGGGGTCGAGAAGGGTCGAGGCTCGCGTCCACAACCCCTTATTCAAGTCGGAGAAGCCCGAAGACGCCGAGGGTGGTTTCCTGAACGATCTGAATCCGCATAGCGAGGTCATTTATCCGGACGCCTTGATCGAGTCGGGCTTCGACGAGGTGAAGCGCCGCGCGCCGTGGCCCGAGGCGGCCGGCGAGAGTGATCTCGGCAAGGGCGGCCCGGAGAGTGTGCGGTTCCAGGCCATGCGGGTGGCGTACTTTGTGAGTTTGCCGCCTCCCTGCTTCCTTTGGCGAGTCTTGATCTACGCGACAACCATGCTAACCGGAGGATGAATTACAGGCTATGGACTCGGATAGCACCGACGACAAGATTGTCCTTAACCGCATTGTCAGCTTGAAGGAGGACGCGGGTAAGAAATGATAGACGTGGTCGGCCCAGGTGGATGCTGCCGGCGTCATGGTATGAGGAGGCGACAGAGTGTCAAGAATGGCGTGGTCTGCATGACGAAGACGAAGTAATCCGTGAAGAAAGCGGCACGACGCTATTCAAGATGATAGAGAAGGCAACCCGCAACGAATAAACGGCAGTCTGTCGCAGCAAGAGGCTCTGAAATGTAGGCAAGTTGTGCATGGTGCGTGAGTTTGGGTGGGACTCAGCATAAACTAGGTGCCCCGTAAGCATGGATCGCCCGCAGGAGTGGGATGTTTAATTCCCAAGGGTTTGCGGTAGACGGCCGGTCCGGCCCGGCGGTGAACTCTCCTGCGGAGGCAGAGCTGGTGTGCACGCGCGGCGCACTGTCGGCAGACGGCCCCTGCCTGTGATGGTAGTAGAGGCAGACGACGACTCTGGGGCCCCGCGATGCGGGTGGAGCGAGACGAGAAGCGAACAAAAGGCAGACGGGAGAAGCTGTACGGAGTAGTGGTCATACAACGATATGCCACGGCAAGGCTACGGCATTCGAGGATGTAAGTCTCGCAGACGCGCCCCCCGGGGTGTCCTTTGCTCAGGTTTATTTCGGTCGCCGCAGGACGGGGCCAGTGAGACGGGCTGGCGGTGACAACGTGGCTGCAAGTCAGACGCCGAATGGCGAAGAGTCAAGCGGCTGCGTTGTCTTGCATGTTCCGGTTACTGTTGAGACATAAGCCAAAGACACAAAGGCCTTACTGGCCGTACGGAGTAGCCATCCGTACTCGTAAATGATGTCTCGTGCTATGGACACCCCAGCGTGCCCCGTACGCCGAGAGCCTGGGAATTCTGCCAACTGGCAGCACGCATTGAGTTCTGCGGAATCGGCTAGGCCGAGGCGGCCAACGGCAAGAGCCTGAGCACGAGTACGTCGTCGAATGCTCTCTGCTTGGCGTCGGTCCGCATCCACCGCAAAGCGCCGCCACGCCGGCAAAGAGACGCTGCGGTGGAGGCGACGGCGAGTCCTGACAGGGCGGAGCGGAGCCCTGACTCAGCGGGATAACGTCACAGGCGCCCACTGCCTCTCCCAGATCCAATCTCTGTGCAGTGCCGTTTGATCTCGGTACTCGTACTCCGTAGATCTGCCTGCAAAATCCGCGCACCATTTCGTACTTATACGGGCATCTGCAGCTATTCGCAGCTCTGAGAAGCTTCACATGAAGAGTCTCACGTCGCTCGCCGTCAAGCGTCTTTCAAGCCTCCACCTACCTGCGTGCTCTCAAGCCCCACCTCTCGTCTCGGCGACGCTCTCAAATTCGACGACTTCCTTTGCGTCACATCTTGTGGCTTCACGACGAAGCAACAACACATTGGCTCAGTCCCCCCGAGGCCAGCTCAACCAGCGCAAACCATCCTGCTCCAAACCTCAACCAGGGCTCAGCAAGGTACCGTCCCGAGCCATGGCTGCCGCAGCAACGTCTTCCGCGGACCTGGTCGAGTCGGCCAAGAAGCTCGCCGCTTTCCAGGCCGTCGATGAGCACCTCCTCCCCTCCTTCAAGTATGTCGGCATTGGATCCGGCAGCACTGTCGTCTACGTGGTGGAAGCCATCGTGAGCAAGGGGCCTGCTTTCTACGCCAACATGACCTTCATCCCCACCGGCAGCCAATCCAAGGGGCTCATCCGGAAGGCCGGGTTGACGCTCTGCAATCTGGACGAGCGTCCCGTCGTGGATGGCAGGCCTGTGGCCCTGGACGTCGCCTTCGATGGCGCTGACGAGGTCGACGAGGAGCTCAACCTCATCAAGGGCGGCGGCGCGTGCCTGCTCCAGGAAAAGCTGGTGGCCATCGCGGCCAAGAAGTTTGTAGCCGTGGCCGGTACGTTCTCTGCACCCTGTATGCTCCCCGCAGTTTCGGACGACAGCTCACATCACGGCAGACTCGCGCAAGCAGTCCCCGCGACTGTGCACCAAGTGGAAGGCCATCCCCATCGAGGTCCTGCCCCTCGCGGCCCCCGACGTGCTCACCCGCCTGCAGGCCATGGGCTCCCCCAACGCAGCTGTCCGCTCCGGCCTGCCCAGCAAAGCCGGCGAGTGCGTGACGGACAATGGCATGTGGATCATCGACGCCCCCTTCGATCCCCTCCTGCTGTCCCGGGACCTGACGGCGGACGTGGAGGGCAAGGGCAAGAACGGAGCCTGGGAGATCGATGCCCTGGCCGCGGAGCTGCTCCAGATCCCGGGCGTCGTGGAGATCGGGCTGTTCCACGGCTTCAACGGCCAGCAAGCCGTGGGCCGGGGCAAGGAGTTGCAGGCGCAGAAGCCGGTCGCAGCCTACTTTGGCATGCCCACGGGCGAGGTACAAGTGCAGCGAGCGGCGTAAAAGAAGCAGGAGATTTGAAAAGCCTCAAGGATCCTTTATCTCACACATGCAACGTGGTATGCGCAGCATGAAAAATTACGAAACATTGAATTACAGTGTCCGCGGTCCCCCAAATGGGACGAAACATGTCGAGGCACGTGCAACGCAAACCAACACGACATGTGAATTGCAGTGTCTGTGGTTCTCCGAATTTAATGAAGCATGTCGAGGCACGTGCCGTAATCAAATACGACATAATATGAGTTAATGGCAGCTTCTCTCGTCTCTCAACTGCAACGAATCATGTTGAGGCTTGTTTCCCAGCCTTGCCAGTGCACCCCCCCTCCCACCCAACCGGCGAGACATTGCACGGCGTGTTGGAGCTGTCGGGTCAGTAAACGTTGATTGGCGCCAGCGGGCGCTTTTGAGTTGCTGCGGCACCAAGCTAGAGTTGGGGCGCGGGAGTTTGCTGAAGCTGGACCTTATCGGCGGGGACGTTTTCACCAGGCAAATGGCCGGCTCCGCTGAGCATGACAAGTAGAATGGCCTTCCAGTGTCGAAATGGGCTGGGGCGCGATGGATGTGATGGAAGGGACTGAAATACATGCACATAGAATTGACTGGTCCTCCTACTCGTATGCGCCGTCTAGGTATGGCTACCTCAGGTACCGGGGGAGTCACGCCGAGACGCCGTCAGCTCGGGTCGTCCGCACCGTCAGCTTCAGCACCGGCCTAACGGCCCAGATGCATCCCTTCCATTGTCGCACTGGGGCGGCGTCAGGTGCGAAGGGTCTTGGTCTGCAGCGTCAAAAGCAGGGACAGCCGTCTGCGCGGGCCAGCTCCGCAGGTGGCACAGCGAATACAGCGTCCGGAGCCCTGAAGCTCTGGCCCCGCGCATATCGCAGGTTTCATCGCCCGTCAAGCCGCTGGCACAAGCACTGGGCACAAGCAAATGAGGATCAGATGGCACTTTGGTTTCCCCCGCGACCAGCCGGCCAGCCAGCCAACCAACCAACCACGAGGTGGCCCCCCGGTACCAGAGCTTCCTCCCACGCCTCTGAAATCGCCCTCCTCTGGCTGGCCACTCTCAGACGCCCAGCGGTCCCGAGCCCCCGACTCACCGCCTTTGCCATCCGACCCCATGAGGTATAGCGCAGCCCGATAACGCCCGATAACGTCTTCACCCCCCCCTCTCACCCCCCCAAAAGGAGGGGCGAGGGGTAACTGCTGGAAGGTGGGAGTGCACACAGCCTTCTTAGCCTTTACACAGTGCTAGATGCCAGCACCAACATGCGCATTTCTCACACCGTCTGACGAACCTACTTTTTTGGCGATAACGCCAGGAGAGTCCTGTTGAGGCTCGTCTCGTCGGACCTGCACACTTGGGCAACGACAGCAACCGCAGCTCTATCTTAAGAGCTTGAGGTAAAAACCCTGCAGAAGCCACACCGTCTCGATCGTCCTAATCATCTCGGCCGCTGTCGGAGGGTTTGACAGCCTTGTCTTTACGGAGGACGTGGCGGCGGGATTTGCAATATTGCAAGTCGTCCGCCATCGCTTTGAAGCAGGCCCCGGCATCAAACGCCTTGTTCGTAGGCTGTGCCGGGCCATTTCCGACTCCAGGGACCCTTTGATGGCGTCAATCAACGATTTGGCGACGGCAGCCATCGCCAGCTCGTCGGCGGACAGCAGGGGCGCCTTCATCGTGCTCGAGGGCCTGGACCGCAGCGGCAAGACGACGCAGGTGAAGCTGCTCGAGCAACGTTTCGTGGAGGAGGGGCGCCCAGTCAAGATGATGCGATTTCCGGACAGAACGACGCCAATTGGAAAGATGATTGATGGCTACCTCAAGAGCGACATCGACATGGACGACCATGCCATTCATCTTCTCTTCAGCGCGAATCGCTGGGAGGCAGCTAAACAAATCCACTCGCTGCTCGCCGCCGGGACCACCGTCATCTGCGACCGCTTCTACCACTCTGGCATCGCCTACTCGACCGCTAAGCAGAACCCCTCGCTGCCGCTCTCGTGGGCGCGGGCCCCGGATCGCGGGCTCCCGAGGCCGGACGTTGTGCTATTCCTCGACCTCGACGAGGCCAAGGCCAAGGCTCGGGGCGGCTGGGGCGATGAGGTGTACGAGAGAGCAGAGATGCAACGGGCGGTGAGGAAGCTGTTTCGCGAGATGATGAACGGCGAGGGCCCCGATTCCGAGGGGCTGGGGGATCTGGTGGCTGTGGATGCCGGTGGCAGTGTGGAGGAGGTGGCGGACGAGGTTTGGCGGACGGTTAGTGAGAGGGTGAGGGAGGTCAAGGGGGGAGAAGTGGGGCGGACGGTGAGAATATTGCCATGAGGGGCATGTTTGTTAGCTTTTGCACAGTGCCAGACTCAGCACCAACGTGCCGCACCTCTCACACCGTCTGACGAACCTAGGTACCCTTGCGAATTTTTTCCTGGCGGCCGTCTGCAGGCTAGCGCCACGCACCCGGGGTACAAACACTCGGCAGCCAGAGAAAAAAAAATCTTGTGGCGCTCAGGGACGGCCAGCGGAGCCTGGAGGCATAAAACTTGTCGCCCCCAGCAATTTTCCTCCCTCCTTCTGCCTCTCGCACCTCCGTCCTCCCCCTTCATTTTCCCTCCTCATCATCTTTTGGTCGTCCTCCTCCAAGACGAACCGCGGACTTGTCCATTCTCTAATCCCATTCTCTGTCGTCGAGTTGTTCTTTGGATCCTCCTCCACTGAGCAACCCCGCCTCGCCGATAAAGGGAAAAAAAAGCCGTGATAGAGCAGAGTCGACCCCTCCATCGTCTCTGTGGGCTTCTTCACGATAGACCATACTTGTCGATAGACCTGCATCGTTTTTAGAGCCCCTTGTCGACACTCGACCCGACGCATCCTCCTCTCCCGACTAATACTCCAACCACACCGACACCATGCCTTCTGAGAACGCACAGTCGGTCAAGATCCTGGAGGAGCTTTTCCAGAAGCTCACCGTCTCCAAGGATGCCGCCGAGATGAAGGAGTCTGCCAACGAGCTGGCCAGCTTCATCAACGGCCGCATCGAGGACCAGGACGTTCCCACCAAGTGAGTGTTTTACCTCTTTGACCGTTGCTGTCTTGCCTTGCCGATGCACACAAATCGCGGGGGGGTCGAAAAACTTTTTTTTGGGCCTGTCGCACACCCCGTCGCACACCCCGCCTCGGCAACCACAGGCGCAAAAAAGACCCCTCATTCCAGCCAGCGAATGCGCCCTGTCGCTTTGCAATCGCTCAAGATGGCATTTTACGGCGCTTTCAATCCCCTCAGCCAGCGCGACGCGAGAGAAAAAATATTGTTGCATTGCACAGAAGCTGACATTTTTTACCCCGCAGGACCATCGAAGGCATCCAGAAGCAGCTTGGCAACAAGAAGGATGCTCTCGCCCGCGAGCGGGCCTGCACGGCTGTTGCCGCCATCGCCTCGCACGCCGAGGTTTCTGCCAGCGTCGAGCCTTACCTCGTCGTCCTCCTGCCCGAAGTTCTGGCCGCGGTTGGTGACAAGATCACCGCTGTCAAGAACGCCGCCACCGCTGCCGTCGATGCCATCGCCAGCGGCCTGAATGGCAACTCCGTCAAGGCGGCCCTGCGCCCCATCATGGACTCCATCCGCAACGCCCAGAAGTGGCCCGAGAAGATGGCTGCCCTGGACTTCATCGACACCCTCGTCAAGAACGCTCCCGCTCAGCTTGCCTACCGTGTCCCCGAGCTGATTCCCGTCATCTCCGAGTCCATGTGGGACACCAAGAAGGAGGTCAAGGAGCGCGCCTACAAGACCATGGAGCAGATCTGCCAGTTGATCGTCAACAAGGATATCGAGCGCTTCATCCCCGAGCTCATCAAGTGTATTGCCAAGCCTGAGAACGTCCCCGAGACTGTCCACTTGCTTGGTGCTACCACCTTCGTTACTGAGGTCCAGGAGCCCACCCTGGCCCTCATGGTCCCCCTGCTGGATCGTGGTCTGGCCGAGCGCGAGACTGCCATCAAGCGAAAGGCTGCCGTCATCGTCGACAACATGTGCAAGCTCGTCGACGACCCCAACATTGTCGCTCCTTTCTTGCCCAAGATGATGCCCGGCCTGCAGAAGAACTACGACAACCTGGCTGATCCCGAGGCCCGTGAGAAGACCAAGCAGGCCCTTGACACCCTCACCCGTGTCGGTGACATCAAGGACGGCAAGATTCCCGAGGCTCGCAACGACGGCGACCTCAACGTCGTCCTCGGCAAGCTCAAGGAGGTCCTGACCGCCAAGTACGCCAACTACCTCGAGAAGATGGGCCCCGTTGCCGAGTACATCGCCGCCGTCGCCGGTCAGCTCGTTGACGAGAAGGAGACCGAGCCCGTTGTCTGGGTTGAGAACCTGAAGCCTTACGTCGCCGTCATCACTGGCATCGACAACGCCGAGAGCGTCATCGAGACCCTCCGCAAGCGCGCCTCCCCCGGTGCCGCTGAGGAGGCCGAGGGTGAGGCCGACGACGAGGAGGGCGAGGATCTTTGCAACTGCACCTTCTCTCTGGCCTACGGTGCCAAGATCCTGCTCAACCAGACTCACCTGCGTCTCAAGCGTGGCCAGCGTTACGGTCTTTGCGGCCCCAACGGTTCCGGCAAGTCCACCCTGATGCGCGCCATCAACAACGAGCAGGTCGAGGGCTTCCCCAAGCAGAGCGAGGTCAAGACCGTCTTCGTCGAGCACGACCTCGACTCTGCCGACACTGAGATGACCACCATTGACTGGACCATGAAGAAGCTGGCCGAGGCTGGTGTCACCACCACCCAGGCCGACGTCGAGAAGCAGCTCAACGAGTTCGGCTTCACCGAGGCCATGGTCAAGGGCGAGATCACTGCCCTCTCCGGTGGTTGGAAGATGAAGCTGGCCCTGTGCCGTGCCGTCTTCGAGGCCCCCGATATCCTGCTTCTTGACGAGCCCACCAACCACTTGGACGTGAAGAACGTCAAGTGGCTGGAGGAGTACCTCATCAACTCCCCCTGCACCTCCATCATCGTCTCCCACGACTCCGGCTTCCTCGACAACGTCTGCCAGCACATTGTCCACTACGAGCGCTTCAAGCTCAAGCGCTACCGTGGTAACCTGGCCGAGTTCGTCAAGCGCGTTCCCTCTGCCAAGTCCTACTACGAGCTCGGTGCCTCCGAGATGGAGTTCACCTTCCCTGAGCCCGGTTTCCTCGAGGGTGTCAAGACCAAGGCCAAGGCCATCCTGCGTGCTACCAAGATGTCCTTCCAGTACCCCGGCACCTCGAAGCCCCAGATCCAGGACATCACCTTCCAGTGCTCTCTTGGCTCTCGTATTGCCGTCATTGGCCCCAACGGTGCTGGCAAGTCGACTCTGATCAACGTCCTGACTGGTGAGCTCATCCCCACCCAGGGTGAGATCTACCAGCACGAGAACATCCGTATCGCCTACATCAAGCAGCACGCCTTTGCCCACATCGACAACCACCTGGACAGCACTCCTTCCGAGTACATCCAGTGGCGTTTCCAGACCGGCGAGGATCGTGAGACCATGGACCGTGCCAACAAGGTCATCACCGAGGCCGACGAGAAGGCCATGGACAAGATCTTCAAGATCGAGGGCACCCAGCGTCGCATCATCGGCATCCACGCCCGCAGAAAGTTCAAGAACAGCTACGAGTACGAGTGCTCGTTCGCTCTGGGTGACAACGTCGGCATGAAGGGTGAGCGCTGGACCCCCATGATGACGGCCGACAACGTCTGGCTGCCGCGAAATGAGCTCCTGGCCTCTCACCAGAAGATGGTCGCCGATGTCGATATGAAGGAGGCCCTGGCCTCTGGTCAGTTCCGCCCCCTGGTCCGCAAGGAGATCGAGAGCCACTGCGCCAACTTCGGCCTCGATGCCGAGCTGGTTTCTCACTCGCGCATGCGTGGTCTCTCTGGTGGCCAGCGTGTCAAGACTGTCCTGGCCGCTTGCTCGTGGCAGCGCCCCCATCTTATCGTCCTTGACGAGCCTACCAACTACCTGGACCGCGACTCCCTGGGTGCTCTGTCCAAGGCTCTCAAGAAGTTCGAGGGTGGTGTGATCATCATTACTCACTCTGCCGAGTTCACCAAGGACCTGACTGAGGAGGTCTGGGCCGTCATGGACGGCAAGATGACTCCCTCTGGCCACAACTGGGTCAGCGGTCAGGGCTCTGGCCCCCGCCTCAAGGCTGAGGGCGATGATGAGGAGGACAAGTTCGATGCTATGGGCAACAAGATTGTTACCACCAAGAAGAAGGCTAAGCTGACTTCTTCCGAGGCTCGTAAGAAGAAGAAGGGTGCGTTTCCCATCCCCCTCCCCTCCCACACGTGCGAGTATGGCTGAGCTCGAAGCTAACAATTTCCTTGATAGACCGCATGGCTCGCCGCAAGCGTGGTGAGGAGGTTTTCAGCGACGAGGACGATTAAACGAATCATGCCCGCGGCGCTGCATTCTGACGAGCGTTCTCTTCATGCTCTTACGACAATACCACGTATTTTATAATTTTTCATGGTTGCTCATGCGCGGGTTGGTTCAAGAACAAAAGTTGTGATGCGTTTTGGGAATGGTTTCATGACGGGCTACCAACGGATGGCCTTCTATTAGACGTTGTGCCCGCGTCAGCCTGGGGGCAAGGCGTGCTTGGGATTGGAGGATCCCAAGCGCGCTGAAGCCTCCGAGCCCGCGAGGCCGGAGGATGAAGATAGACGGCAAACTGCCCAAAATTTCTACAAGTTCATAAAACTGCAAGTCCCGTGCCTGGCTGTGATGCTCTCTCTACGTGTTTTAGTTTCCCCCAGCCACTCGGCGGACGTACATTCTTCAACACGCCGCAGCCCGTCGTCGGAACATTGGGGGGCAGGACAAGACGTGTGGTTCTTACGAACCCAGTCTCACGACATTGGTGATTGCAC
>JALHBU010000223.1:44678-157542 GCA_024340005.1 Tolypocladium tropicale | reverse complement strand
GGGGGGGGGGGGGTAGGCTGGGACGGCTGGGACAGGCCCGAAAGCGCCCTCTTGTCGGTAGCAGCGTGTATGAGGTAAGGTATGGGGTATGCACGGTGGTTTTGCCTGAAGATGCTTTCAAGGTTGCTTACACGACCTCCGTAGCCTGCTGCGCGCAGCACCACATTGTCCTACCTCGACCGCCGGCCGGCCGAGCTTGCACGATAGGAATGAGTGCTGCCAGACCTTGCTTCCATGGTTTGGCTTTGGCACTCCCTCCTCACGAGCAGGCTTTCCTTTCCCTACGGCTAGCCGATGGCGCAATGATGGAGCGCGGTGCGACCGATTTGACATGCGACTCACTCGTTCCGACAGTGGTCTCGGCTTTCCAAGATGTTGTATGCAGATAGCACATCGTCACGGCAGCAATGCAATGTTGGAACTATGTTCAATTTCATCCTCTCGTCTGTCAAGAGGGCGGGGTATATATAATTCCCGAGCCACGACTCGGGCCCGGCAATCGCACTGGTTGCGGCAAAGCAAAGACTCTCTCTAGACCAGGGTGGTGAGCAAATCACTTCTCACAAAACCTCATCCCATGCGTGTCATAGCAGCATAGCTCTCAGTTCGCACCGAAATGCACAAATTTCGTCAAACTGATGTGGGAAAAAATATAAAAGGGAAGAAAAGACCGGCGCCAGGAAGAAACAAGAGAACTGCTCTCCTCCTTCGTCTGATACCTCAGCAAGGGCGCTCGATTCATTGCTCCAAGGCGTCCCTCTTCTTGTGGCGGCCGATGCCCACGAGGCGCAGCATCTCGGCCCAGAAACCCACGGGCGGTTCCGTGAAGCTCGCCTCGTAGTGGTCGATGGTTGGGCGCTGCCACACGAGATCGGTCTCGTGAGGCGGGATGACGCGCGTGCGCTTCAGGAGCTTCCAGCCAATGAACAGAACCGGCGCCGCAATCTGCATCGTGTAGTGTCGGAAGAAGCTGTCGACGCTCCACGGCGTGAAAGCGCCGTAGCCGTAGAAGATGACGACGAGCGTTTGGATGAAGAGGGCGATGATGGCGCAGTAGGGTTGGCCCCAGCCGTAGTACGGCAACGACTTGCGGTCGACGCCCTGCACCTTGCACGCGCGGTAGTAGAAGAGGAAGGTGATGGACATGACAATGTAGTCGATGATGCCGCCGGCCGTGATGAGGCTGACGAGCCAGTCGAGGACCTTGGCCGAGCCGTTGCCAACCTGAAGGAAGGACAGGAGGGGGAACAACATGACGACGCAGAAGCAGTAGATGGGGACGCCGTTGCTCCAGCACTTGCGCAGGAAACGCGGAGCACGACCCTCGAGGGCCAAGCCGTAGAGCGAGCGCGTGGCGCAGTACGTGTACGTGTTGCCGGCCGAGAAGATGGAGGTGAACATGAGGGCGTTGACGATGTGAGGGAGCACCTGGATGCCCATCATCTCCATGGCGATGACGTAGGGCGACGCAGCAGCATTGCCGCTATCCGTCTTGCCGTACAGAATGTCCTGGAGAGTCTGGTTGTTGTACGGGATGACAATGCCGACGCACAGGGCGCTGCCGAAGAAGAAGATGCCGAATCGCCAGTAGATGGTCTTGAAAGCGGTCTTGATGTAGATGCGCGGGCGCTTGGCCTCGGCGGCCACCATGGAGAGGTACTCGGGACCGACGATGGCGAAGGAGGCGTTCCATAGGGCTCCGAGGAAGCCCTCGAAGCGGCCGAGCGACCCCTTGGTGTGGTACTCGGCAAACGCGCCTGGATCGTTCCAATAGCGGAAGCCGTAGCGATCGTGCTCGGGGTTGCCTCCAAGCATGGTGATGAAGGTGAAGAAGAAGAGCATGAAGATGAGGATGACCTTGCCTCCGGAGAGCCAGAACTCGGCCTCACCATAGCCACGCACGGCAAGAATATTCAGAGCACTACAATTCACGGGCAAAAAGTTTAGCACGCGGTCTTGTCTCGGAGGATTGGGGTGAGGGGAGGCTGTAGGGGGAGAGGAGGCCTGCCCAGGAGTGCAGGCGAGGCCAGCCAACCTCCCTCTTACACAACCCCCCCAAACCGGGGGGCACGAGGTCTTACGCATAGCAGAGGATGACGGCAGCACAGATGCCGGCAGTTGGGCCGGGCTCCTTCATCTTGGGCTCCCAGAAGGACAGCACCAGATTGAGGGCGGTGATCTCGAAGGGGATCAGCAGGGCCTCGTAGAGGAAGAAGTTCCAGCCGGCCATGAAGCCAAAGGCGTCGTCGACCCAGTGGCCCGCAAGACGGATGAAGCCGCCCGAGACGGGCATGAGGACCGTCATCTCGGCAATGGAGTTGTTGACGCAGGCAAGGACCAGGGAGTAGAGAGTGTAGGCGATGAGCAGGCTGGCGGGGCCGCCGGTGGCCAGGCCGGAGCCGATGCTCACGAACAGGGCGGTGCCGATGGAGCCGCCAATGGCGATGAGCTGGATCTGGCGGTTGTTGAGGCGCCGCTGGAGGTCGTCGGCATTGTCGCCGAGGTGGCTGTGGACGTCGCCGAGCTCGGGGGAGCCGGGCACCTCGAGCTTGGTCGACTGCTTCTCTTCGTCGGTGGTCGCCATGATGGCGGCGGTTTAGGCGGTTCCGTTGATGCGGATGCGCCCCGAAATTCCAAAAATGCTGTTTGTCGTCCGAAGAGCGATTCCAACTCGACACTGCCGGCTCTCTCACTCACACTCACACTCACTCTCACGGGAGGCGGGAGGTGGGAAGGCGGGCGCGCGGTGGCGGAGAGCTGGTGTAAGTGGTGTTGGGTGACGATGCTGGGGGGGGGAAGAGGGAGGAGAGGGATGAGGATGGGGGAAGATGAGATCGGCGCAGTCGAGAAGACGCGGACGGAAGAGATCACCGGAAAGTCAAGCACAAGAGACGGGGGGGGGAGGGACGCGGGAGGTATATACCTTGGCTACCTGGCCTACATACAGACTACTCGCGCACTCGTACGTCAAAAAAACCAGCAGGCTCGCCGCAGCCAGCCCAGCTCGTCGCACTCGTGCGTCGCCGGGACCGTCCAAGTACCGGGTACGGGCCCAGGCCGCCCTGTCCTGCCGGTCCTGGCAGGGGGAGAGAGAGGGGCGGGGCCCCTTTGGCTTTGCTGGCGCCGTCAGAAACCCGCACGCGAGCGCCATGGGGGGGACGGACGGGCCAGCCGATGTGGGGCGCGGCTGGCGCGCTACTCGCCCGGTACCCAGTACATGGTACCACCACCGCGCCGGCGATTCGTTTCTCGCGCCGCGATGTGCTGCCACTGCGGCGACCAGATAGCCTGCGCGGCGGCGGTGGTGGTGGACTTTGGCTAAGGGGCCCGTTTTGAGTTTGTTGTCTCTCTCTCTCTTTTTTTTCTCTCTCTTTTTTGTTGGCCCTTGCCCCCCTCTGGCTTGTTCTTTGGCTCTTGTGCCTGGTGTCTGCGTCTATCTGTCACACACGTCGTTTGCGGCCCTCTTTTTTCGCTCACATCCCACCCAGGGCACCCGCGCCGCACCGGGCGCCACTAACAACCTTATGTACCGCCGGCGTACTGCTGACGCTGCAGCGCTGCGGCCGCACCGCATGCGTGCGCCTGCGACCGCTTCTGCGCGTGGAAGCAAGCAAACCAGCCTCCGATGTTGCGAGGGGACAACCGAAGGAACAGACAGCATCGACGAGCCGAGCCGGCCAGACCAGCCAGTGCTGCTGCACCGCGACTCGGGCGGTGCATGGTGCCCAGGTGCCGCGTCCCATCTGTTGCCGCTGTTGCGCCGCGCAGCACGGTGCCGAGGCTGGGGGTGCTGGCGATGTGCTCGCATCAACCCCGCCGTCTCGACTGCATCCGGCGCCTTACAACCACCAACAACAGCAAAACAGACACTCAGCCAGGACAGGGCCGCGGTACCAGGCTCTACACGCAGAGCGATAGCAAGGTGGTTTGCGGCCTTTCACGTGTACAAGCGGCCTCCGAGTGGCCGCCGCATGTCGTCGTCCGTCGCCCAGAGGTGGAGCATACCCCCGGGTCCCCGTCCTGACGGCTCTTTTGACCGGTCGCCTCCATGCATTACTCCGTAGTTCGTTTCATGGGCATTTGCGGAGAGCGAGAATTGGGCTCCTTTGCTGCGTTTTACAGTAGTATAATTGCTCATGGTGACCTTCAGCAGGTGGCAGGTCAACCACCTTCCTGGCTGGCCGATCAGAACGTGGCCCGGAAGCAGCAGTCTCTCGACTCTCGAAGACTCTTTACCGATATTGCAGGGAACCAAGCTCAGCTCCTAGCCGTGTCATCCTCATTCCTACACGTTAATGACCCCCCACACGCCGTCCAGCCTGGTGCCTCTAGCGAAGCCCCATGGCCCATGCCCATTTGCAGTCTAGTCGCCGTGTGCCTTCCAAGGCTCCCTGGCGATGCCAAATGCGCCGTCTCGCCTTAGGCCGCCGTGCACGTAAACTGTCGGCTTGGGGCCTTAAACAGACGTCGTTGCGACGAGAGGGTATCAGCCAACACTGCTGCAGACTCGCCTGCAAACACGTTCTTCTGGAAGCCTTCCCTACCTGACCGGCCGCAGCAGCACGCGCATTCGTCCCCGGGGTCAATCCGCGTGGCTGATCAGCGGTGGTGGCCCCCCCAATGGTTTCGTTGGGAGATTTCGGATCTGAGAGGCCTCGCCACAGGGATCTGTCTTTGGTACTTGACGAGTACGAGCTTCGCGAGCGTCTGGCTGGGGGCATCCAACACGACACAGGGCAATGCCAACCTACGTAATGGGCGCATGGTCCCGTCCATTGACATGGACGAGCTGACGCTATTATGCCGCGGAGGGTGTAGGGGTCCCCTTGGGGCGTCTTGCGTCTCTTGTGGCTGGCCCGCGGGGCGATGGGGACCAGGCGCTCGCGCCGTCTTTGTCGATGTTGTGTGACCCGATCAGGCTGCAGTTTTTTGGCATCCAACCCCCATCCGTCCGCAGTTTTTCACCGTTCTCCGCTCCGGGCCCGGAGGCCATTGATTGGGCCAGCCGGCCAGACGACGAGAGCGACGTCGTCTGGAAGCGGAGAAGCCGAGCCCCGCCAAGCGTCCTTGCGGAATGATCTTTCGAGGAATCCAAGCCAAGGCTGAGGCGACCACGGCGCCCCCATCCACCCAGCCATCCGCGAGTACTTGTAACGGCGACACTCACGTGGCTGAGCGCCGGCGAGGCTGCCAAGTTGGGGGTTTCCCGTCTGCGCGTTGAGCGGTTGCGCTGCGTTGCCTCGTGCCGACTGTAGCCCGGCCCTTCGCTCAGCCGAGGACCGGTGCAAGGGGCTCACAGGCACCCTAAGCGGCGCCTTGTGGAATCGATGAAAGGGACTGCCAAATGCAATTCGCAGAGTGGCTCTTCGCACTACGATGCTAATGCCGCAAAATCCCTGCCGTCTACGGCCAGGGACCCAGTCGGCTCGCCATGACGTCATGCGGCGCGACATGGGCCCTGTCGACCCGCACGGCTGACGGCCTGTGGTCCGGACGCCTCACCCTCGTTGGCGACAACCGCATCACTCGCAGCCTTGGCCCCGGCGCCCATCGTTCCACTTGTTGGTCGTCCGTCCTCGTTTCGACGTCGCTAGCAGGGTAGGCGAACCGGTGGGCTGCAGAAGGGTCTGTGCCTTTCTGCGGCCTTATTAGCTCTGCCAGGACGGACGCGACAGACGGCGCCGTCGTCGGGGGATTGCTCTGCGCGGTTTGCGTCTCCTCCAGCGCCTGGCCCGTGGCCGGGTCGCCAAGAATACTCGAGCATGCTGCTGTATTACTCGTAGCTATGACGTGCGGTGATTGAGGACGAGGGACGTCCCGACATATAATTACGGCATCAGACCCGCTGCTTCATGCATGCCCCGTCACATGTAGACACGAACTCGAACTCGACTCTGGAAGTCAGCTTGCCCTGCCGCAGGTATGGGGAGGCCTTGGGATGCTGAGGCTGGTGGTCAATGGCAGCGGGCCTTTCACCCAGCCACTCGCTAACCCATGGCTGAGTGGGAGATGGGCAGCAAAGGTCAGCCTGTGGCTCCCGTCCGTCCCCAACAGGCCACTTTTGAGCCGAGCATTTTGCGTCGACCGAAACGAAACGCCGGCAAGGTGGGCCCTGTTCGTGTTGTGCGAGTACCGACGACATGCGCGCCTCGTTTGAAGGAGCAGTCAAATCTCGCACCATCTAAGTTAGATGCCTAAGTATCAGCATGTGCCGCTGATTGGTAGCTCGCCGACGAAGAGGCAGTTGTCCGTGTCATCAGTGTCGCGTGACTTTGTTCCCGAAGAGGCAGACGACATATACCTAGATGCGCAGTGACTGAGGGATGACCTACTCGCACCATCGGTCCGTTGACATGCCCACCCACCATGCTGACCGTCCGTCTGGCCAACCGTTTGGCCAGTGGCTGCCGTCGGGCGACGGATTGTTACCGGATACAGTGCGGTCGAGTCGACGCCGACTTTGCGCGAGTAATGGTCGTGGCCGAAAAACACAGTGGGGGCAAAGTACAGAGACTTTTGCGCCCTAACAGGCCGCAGCGTGCAAATCCTTGCCGGCCTGGGATCCCCCGAAGCTAGCCTGCTGAGCCACTCCGTTTTTCTCCCCCCCTCTGCGGCATGAGGACATGCTCCCGTCGCAATTACGGACCGCCAACCAGAGTCGTCGCAACGGACCCCGTCCCACTGTCCGTCCAGCCGACGGTTCGCCGACGGTTTCAAGGGCCTGGAGGCGAGGCCCCGACGAGCCGGAGGGGAGAGCCACCGGGGGACGTACCTTGGTACCCTTGGAGCCAGACTAGCGATTGTCACTGCGGTGCCGATGCGATGAAAGGGACGGCAGCAAAATGCACGCGGCTGAGCATCCAGAGACACGAGCGGCGCCCTGCTGTTCGTCGCGAAGACCAGCGATGTCGCGAACCCTGCCATATGCCAGTCGTAAGCCGCGCGCGCTGTTCCAGGGCACTCATGATGCGGCGAAGAGTTGTTGTCTTGCTCTACTCGCAGGTCCTGCCGGCCGCTGGACCAGCTCGTGGAGGAGTCCTTCATCATCTCTATACTTTCCGCGACGCTCGTTCTGCCTCGCCACATAACATTACCCATTTCAGCAGTTGAGGCATCGCGATATGCTGTATCGTAGAACGAAGCATCGTCGTCAGCGACGAAAATTACCCCTCCAAACGCTGCCCCGCCCCCACTATGGGCCGGCGCACAAGAAAGTTGCCGTGGCCCAAGAGTCACTCTATTGCGAGCTTCATCGCGCCACCAGCTTGCCAGATTGCTCCGGTTGTTACGCTGCTTCGCAAGGAAAGGCGCATAGAATCCTTCGCTTGCTGCAGAATATATTGCGCTTTGGCTGGTGCGCTGCAGTCTGTGTCTGAGAAAGGGGCTGTTGCCCAAGTTGTGCGAAACTCCCCTACTTGCACCCCGCCGGACCAAGGATTTTTCGGCCCCAACTTTTTTTCCGGATTCTACGAGCGCTCGTCAACCCATCGCCAACGACCATTTGCTCTGCGTCTCGAAGCCGTCCCTCGAGACGCGTTTGCCGGTCTGCTTCGTAGTTGCCCAACGACGCAGCTTCCGCAGTCGCCATGGACGTCGCCAGCCCAAGCCTCGACGCCGACGCGCGAAAGGCCGACGACGCGACCACCACGTACACGGCCGAGAGCCACGACGATGCGCGCCGCGCCCTCGATGTCCTGGCCCATGGCGAGGTGGCTGGCAAGCTGATTGAGGCTCTTGTTTGCCACGTCGATGCTCCATCGGCTCCCGCTGCGCAGGGCTCCCACGTCCCTCCTTCGGCCTCCACCGCCGACATCCTAGCCGTCGGGCTTGCTGCTTTCGATGCTTTCCTGCAAGCAAATGTTACCGGCCCAACCCTCCCCGCCAACCACATCACCGCCGTCCAGGACCGCTTTGTCAAGATCTGGACGGCGTCGGGCCGCGATGCCGCCATTGACGCCTCCCCAGCCTCCTCGGCTCTCCAACGTCTGCGCAGAGCCTGCCTCGGGCACCTCGAGGTGGATGGAGTCGCCCCCTACGCCCATATTCCATACCTTGAGCTCTTCGCCTTGGCACGATATGCCCTCGTCCACGCCTTAAAAGACGCCGGCGAGTCCGTTTTGGACGTGGAATCTCCATATACGGGAAAGACGGGCAAGCACAGCATCGCGTGGATGAGGCTTCGAGTCAACATTTGGCATTACAAGCTGCTCACGCAGCCTAGCCTTGGGCCCGGGTCCAACTTCGCCAAGAGTTCTCAATGGAGTGAAGTGCCTACCTTGGCTTCCGATATCGTGGTTTCCATGGATGCCCTGCTAAGCCAGGTTTGCGGCCAAGAGGTCTGGTCGACTGCCGAGGCGTACAGCGGTGAGGAGAAAGCCCAATTCCTCATCGAGGCGGCCAACAACTACATCTTGCTCGGCCGATATGAGAAAGCTAAAGAGGCCCTGAGGGATGCGACCCAGGCCACTGGCCTGGTCTACGCCCTGTCTGGTGCCCTCGGTAAGAGGACCAAGTTTCAAGAAAAGAGCACCAGCCAGCTGGTTGTCTTTGCTCGCAGTGGCAGCGGTAAGCAAGATACCGCCGCTGCCGAGGATGCCGAGGAGAGCGTGAAGCCAGAAGCTCTTCAGCTCAACAACGACACTCTCTTGGAAGACATTCACTTCACTGCGGAGAGCAACGGCGACAAGGCCAAGGCCGACATCCTACCGCCAAGCCTAGCCGACTTGTCCCCAGACAACCAACCGCAGCTGTCACCCCTCGACCAGATTATTCTCCTCACAGAAGCCACCATCAAGGACGCCTTCTCCCCCATCGACACGCTAACCTCTGAGGAGGTGCTCCCCTTTGCCGTCCGCGTCCTCGCGGACAAGTCTACCAACTGGCAAATCTACACCCAGGCCCTGTTGGTGCGCTCCAGGATAGAGGTTCACAGGAGCAGGACAGTGGAGCGTGGCATTCTCCAGCTGCAAGCCGTCGCTGATCAAGTTCTCACGGATACTTCGAACGCCCAGAAGAGGGCTGAGGAGCCAGCCGAGGATTCTGGTGCGGCAGAGGTGCCGGCTATTGAAGTCACAGCCCCGGGACAGGACGCCGCAGCCAACAGCCAGGTTCCTACATCCTTCTTGCCTGCCCTGAAGGCATCCGAGTCTGCCCCTGCTCACATACGCCTTCGTCATATCCACGCGCTTTGCACACCTCCTCGGTGGCACCTCGAATCCGAGCTGGCTTACGCGTGGGCCGGTGTCGGCTCCTTCTCGTCCGCTCTCGAAATCTTCAAGCGCCTTCGCCTATGGGCTGAAGTCGCCCTCTGCCTGGCTAGCGCCGGAGCCCTTGATGACGCAGATGGTCGAGGCAGCGGCGGAGAGGAGAAGGGCAAGGCCATCGTTCGATGGCGGCTGTTCCATCGGACTGGAGACGATGCCTCGGTCTTGACCGGCCCGGACGATGAAGGCGTCGAGGATGCTACAATCCTCAAGGTGAAGGATTATCTGGGCCCCGAGCGAACTCCTCCGCCACCAAATGCCGCTCGACTTTGGTGTATCCTCGGCGACCTTGAGAATGATCCTGCCCACTACGAAAAGGCCTGGGAAATTTCCAATCACCGATATGCCCGAGCCCAAAAGTCCCTTGGCGAGCATTACCTGCAGCAAGAGGATTGGCACAAGGCCCAGGAAGCGTACAAGCTGGCCACGACGGTTAATCGCCTGAGCTCTGAAATGTGGAGCCGCCTCGGCGACATCAGCTTGCGCTTGGGCAAGTTTGAGGACGCCGCAGAAGCGTTCAACCGTTCCATAAGCAGCGCCACCGACACGACCGGAGGCGAGGATGCCAGGACCTGGAGCAATCTGGGAAGCGCCTTGTGGAGTTTGTACTGCGAGGAGGCCGCGGAATCAAAGGATGGCGAGGGCAAAGGCGATGCACCTGCTCAGGGCGCTGACGACGAGGAGATCGAAGTCGGCCTCACACCAACCGAAAGGAAGTCTCGTGATCCAAGCACCCTGCTCGCCCAGGCTCTTGCCGCCTACAAGAAGGGAGCCTCCATTGCGCACGACAACTGGCGCATCTGGGACAACGTGCTTACCTTGGCTACGCGCATGCGGCCGCCGCCCGTGCCAGAAATCGTCCTCGCCCTCAAGCACATCATCCGCATCCGCAAGAGTGAGGATGCCATCGACGCAGACGTCATGTCGGCGCTGCTGCAGGATGTGGTCCTCATCAAGGAGAAGGACGCTTCGACGGGCGTCTACGAGCCACCCCGAGGGTCCATGGAGCGGCTCGTGACGCGACTCCTCGAGGAGGAGATTGTGCCGCTCATCACGAAGCGCTCCGAGCTCTGGGCGCTCGTGGCACGCCTGCGAACCTGGCGACGCGACTACGCCGGCGCCATCGAGGCCTCGGAGCGCGCTTGGCGCGCGGTCGTGGGCTCGTCTGGCGGCGGCAGCGCGGGCCTCCTCCCCGGGGACTCGTCGTCGGCGGACTGGACGGCCGACGAGGCCGCGTGGGCCGTCGTGGTGGAGCGGACGGACGAGCTCGTCTCGGCCCTCGAGAACTGGGGGCCCGACGTCGACACCATCGGCGACCGGTGGCGCGGCAAGGCGAGGAGCGCCGTGCGCAGCGTCATGGGCCGCGGCAAGGAAAACTGGGAGGGCAGCGACGGGTGGAAGACGCTCGAGGGCGTCATGCAGGGGCTCAAGGTGGAAAGGTAGACTAGAGGCATGGATGCCGCTATGACGATGATCACGACGCATATATTCGCTTGAATGGCATGTAGTTGAAGACTAGATAGACATGGTACTGGAGCATGGGAATGATACCACGAGCTGTTCAGTCACTGCATGGTCTTGCGTTGGCTCCACGTGCTTCTGCATCGAACACACTCTCCCTTTTCACCGAGCAGCGCATCTAGGCATGTTTGCATCGTTAGTCTGACCGCTAGTTTGCATCAGAGAAAGCTTTCGTCGTCGTAGCCAGCATGATTTCCAGACTTGGTTGCATATGCAGTACATTCAACTCGTCATTGCTGCTACATAACAATACATCAAGCGCTGGATCAGGAAGCGAACGGGCCGCCGCGCCTCGTGCCTTGAAACCCACGGTCCATTTTTCACCCGTAAATAGACGCAATTGTTGTGGCGACAGCAATGCCCGTTTCCTCCTCCGCCGCCGCAGCAGCCATCGCTGTCGCACCGGATTCCGTACCCAAAGAAGCCCTCGTACGCGAGACGACGACATCACTCCTAGCGCATCTTCCGAGTTCGACAGGCTTAACCAACAACAGGCTGACGGGCGTCGCGGCTCAACATCTTGAGCGGCAGGCTAAAGTCCTTCTCCTACGCTCGGCGCTCCCTCAACACACCAAAGGGCAACCCGTTCTATTTCTTGCCCTTCTTTCGGCTCGGTACGACCTTGAAACCTGCACCCTGGATGCTGCCGCTGCCCTCGTTCTCCTTGGGCTGCGTGCTGCCGCTTCGCTTGGCCACCTCGGACCAGCCCCCTGCGGGGCCGGCTGTCTTGGTGCTCTCCGAGAGAGGCTGCTTCTCTACGACGCCTTTCTCGGCCAGCTTCTTGCGGCGGACGTACTCTTCAGCAAAGTGGCGTGCATCCATGGTCTTGGAGTTGAGGTACACAGCATCGGCGATGATGCCGGTGTCAAGGGGGAGCGCTTCGAGGTCGGCTTGGAAGTCGGAAACTGCAAAATATGAGTCAAGGCCCGGGAACAACGCGGGGGAAGGAATGTGCTCACTGTCGGTCACGTTTGTGATGCCTCGCGAAAGCTCTCGACGAGTCCACTTGCCGAATTCCTCCATGGCAGCGCTGGCTGCATCGACCCTGCCGTTGGGGACACCGACGGCAGCAGGGGCGTTGCCGGGTTTGACGGCCGGGGCTGGTGACTTGATCGTGCTCACGCCGAGGGGTCGTCCTTGAGTCGACGATGGGCCGGTTGGTATCTTGACCTTGCCACCGGCGCCGACCGTAGCCCAACCGCTTCCCGCGGGCGCGGCGGCAGCCGCAGCACCGGGACCGGGGCTCTGATTGGGCTTACCCGCAAGGTTTGCGTAGCTCTTTGAAGACGCGCTGGGCGCCGGAGAACCAGCTTGAACGGCGGTGTCCCTCGCCTTTTGCTTGCGAACTTCCTCTTCGCGCTGAATCTCAGCCAGAGTCTTCTTGCTCGAAGACGAAGAGGCATTCGAAGCGCCAGGGGCAGGAGCCTTTGCAGAACCAGGTTTGGCCCATGGGCTGGCCGAGGACACAGGCGAGCCATGCCCCCAAGTGCTCGTTGGCGGGAGACTAGCAGCCGCAGCGGCGGCGGCGACCTGTCGCTCCCTCTCACGCAGCAAGGCATTCTCCTGCTCCATGGCTGCTTTGCGCATGGCAGCGGCGGCTTCTTCGGCCTTGGCCGCCTTTCGAGCTTCCGCCTCTTGAATTTCCTTGAGGCTCGGGCCCTTTGGCCCGTCCTGGCCAGCGTCCTTTGCCCAAGGTGCCAGCGGAGGGGGCTGGGTCACGTCCGGCGTACCGCTCTGAGACCGGCTGTATTGCTCTGGGAGGTTGGAGCGAGCTCGTTGAGCAGTCGGCGCCGGCAGAGGGGTTGACGACGAAGGCGGAGGGAACGGCATTGGCATGTCGGGATCCATAGGTTGAGAAGCTGCGGCAGCAGCCGCTTGAGCCTGCTGCACCTGCTGGGTGAGGGACAGAGCCGCATCCTCGGCGTGCTTCTTCTTGCCAGTCTTGCCTGACTTTCCGGAATGCACTGGTGCTACGGCAGCTTTCGCGGCTGGAACATCGGATGTCGTCGCTTGGGTGGTGTCGGCATGCGCCTTGTTTTCCTTGGCGGCCTGCTCCGCGTCAAGCTGGGCGCGTAGGTCCCGAAACTCCTGCAGACGCTCCTTGAAACCCTCCGGATCCTCCGAGGTTTGGTCAATATCGGGCAGACCAGATCTCAACTCGGCGTCGCTAGGATACATCCCTCCTTGCTGTTGCGCATCCAAGTCGATACCCGCAGAGCCCTGAAACGACGCAAGCACCTGGCGTTCGGCAGAAGTGAGGTTTGAGAGGTCATCTGGCCGGCCAGCGTCTCCGTTTCCCGGCGCGCCAGGGCGCGAGCCGGGCTGGGCACCTCCAGAGTGATCAAGGAACCCGCCCGGGGGCATCGAGCCGATAGGAGGCGGCTGCTGCTGCTGCTGCTGCTGTTGCTGTTGCTGTGGAGGAAGCCCGATGGGGGAAGCCATGCTGCCGAAGCTGGGCTGGCTCTGGAGGCTCTGGGCGCTGGAATGATGCTGCAAGCCCGAGCCTGGTATCTGGAACTTGGACATGGCCTGCTGGCGCATCATGAATTCTCTTTGCTGAGCCATCAGGTATTGTTCCTCCTGCTTTCGTCGTTCCAGGTTGTTCTGCTCCTCGGCGGTCAGGGTCCTGCCAAAGCTCGGGAAGACGCCGCTGAGCGGCGGCACGACACCTCCTCCGCTGTTGCTCGAGGGAGTGAACGGTCCAGCCTGGCTAGCCGGTCCATGAGGAATGCCGATCTGAGGCACGAGGAATGGCTCGCGGGAGTTGCCGATGCGCCTAATGAGCTGGCCTAGCGGTTCAAACTCGGGGTCTTCCACCTTTTTGACTCGGAGGTCGGGCGTGAAAAAGTTGGCCTTGTACCAATCGTTCATCTCGAGACCAGTGAAGGGCCCCTGGACCTGCACCTGAGGATCGAGGTAGACCCATCGCATCCTGTCAGGCATCACCATTTGTCGCACCTGGGAAGAAGGTGGCTCATTTCCGACGGGCGCATTGCCTCCGAACGGCAGTCCGCCGCTGACGGGAGTGAACGACTGCGGCCCGCCGGCGGGGTTTGCCGACTGTGAGAGATCTGCCGAGCCATACGCTCCGTGAGATCTGCTGGCATCACTGGAGGGGAATAACTCCTCGAACACTCCGCGGTTGGATCGCATCGGGCTCTCCGTTTCGCGAGCTGGGCCAGGCAAGTTGCCTCGGCCAATCGCACCTAGCGGGTGCGCTTGACGAGGGTCTGGAACTGAGTCCGACAGGTTGTGATCATGTTCGTGCGACTGCATCTGGGCTTGCATAGCGGCAGGGAACAGTGACCCGAGCTTGCTTCCACGGCCAACGCTGCCGGTGCCAAGGCCTCCAGCACTCGCCGGGCCGAAAACGTTGCTGAGACTGGACAGTCCAGGCGACTGAAGGTCGCCCATGGGGCTGAACAACGAGCTGCCGAAGGCGTTCCCAAAATTGGGTCGCTCACGATCAGGCGTGCCGGAAGGGGGACCAGCAGGCGCGGGCCAACCTGAGAGGCCGAGGGGATAGCCCTTCGGCCCAACGCTTGACGTTTGGCTTCGATCGCTGCCGTCAAACGCAGTCGCGCCCAGACTCCGTCCAATAGACCCAAAGTTCGAGTGAGCCTCCTGGCTCGCCGCATGGGGCTTGTCTGCCCCGCTGGGGTCGCTCTCGTCGTGATGGTCGTGGCGATCCGCCGGGGGGCTTCGATAGGGATTGGTCTCCGAGGGGCTGGTAGGACCGTTATCGCCAGACTGGCCTCCAAGACTCAGGCCGGACATGCCAAAATCCCCGGTCGAGCCTTTAACAGGGGTTCCCAGGATGCCGACTCTCCCGGCATGGAGGTGCCCTGCGGAACCAGTATCCTGGGCGCCGCCGAGCACAGCGCTGCCGGACAGCCCATCGTCACCGAACGGGTCCGTGTCGGTGCGAGGGCGAGAGCGCCAAGACTGCTGACCGTCGCCCGGCTTGGATGTCCCACTTTCGGGTTGATCCTTGGGCATGAGGTGAGCGAGCCGACTGCCTCCAGCGCCGGCACCCCCTCCCGCACGCTTGTCACCCACGGCGGACGACGCAGCTAGGGAGAAATTACCGAAGCCGCCGACACCCGGTGTGGTCTGGTTGGATGGAGGCCAAATGGAACTCATACCCACGCTACCAGAGGTGTTGGACCGCATTAGGTTGCCAAAGGGCAGCTTGCCTGGGGTCTCGCGGGTACTCTGCTCAGCATCACCATCGTCCGGGTCAGACTCCTTCAACTCGCCGCTTTTACGCGGGAGCCAGCTAGACGAATCTTCGCGCGAAAAACGGCCGGTAGCGGTCGGGGAAGCGAGTGCGCCAGTGCTGAAGGGATTCGACTCGACCGTCTCGCGACGTCGCGTCCCCGGTCGAGTGACCGACGAAGGTGAGTTGACACTGTAAGGGTTAACGGTGCCGTGCGAGATTGATGCTTTACGGCCGTTTGTGCCGCCAGAGTGCCCGTCCTTGGTTTGAGTAGGCGGCTTAAGCGGGGAGTTGATCTCTACCTGGAAAGCCTGCAGGACTCGTCAGCCATGACCAAACGACGCATTGCACGGACTGCGTTTCATACCTCCTTCTCTTCAACCGACAGGTCGTGCAATCCCATTGGCGTAGTGACCCCGTTCAGCTCCCAGCAAGCGCCGGGCTCCTGCGGGACATGATTGTCGCCACCCTTGCCCCAGCCCCTAGCGTTGCTACCGTTGATGCTGGAAGGGTCCCAGCCCGATATGAACAAGCGAGACGGGTCATCACTCACTCTTTGAGAGCGGTAAATGTCCAGAAGCTCATCCTTTGTGTAGCGCGAAGGGCCTGGTTCATACAACGGGACTTCGTCTACGCTCGGGGGCTGGACGGCGTGGTCGGAGGGAGGCGGATTCGAGGCGTGACCAGTAGGAGTCGTGGAGGAGCGTCGGAAAGTCAAGGTGCCATTGGCTGAGCGGCCATCTCGTCGCGACCTATTGCGCGAGATTAGTCCTGGAGCTGCATTGGTGACGCTGCGTGATCAAGTGTTGAGACCGAGGCGCCCGCAGCAACCGGGCAGAGACTTCTGCAGTCACGCCATGGCTCGCCGGAGGCATTGAGCAGCGCCAACGGCAGGGTGAGGGAGGTGGGTACAAGCGTTTGGGATGAAAACGCGGCGCACCCGGGGGGAACTCGGGAGGGAGCACGCCCTAGTATAAAGGCAAAACTTACCAGTCGCCTCCAGCAGCTCCTCTGCCATCACTTCTGCCGCCTCGCGAGTCACGGTTCGCGTTCTGACCAGCCGCAGCCGAGGCGAAGCTCGAGGGCAGATTGGACGGCATCTTTGGTATGTGCGGCAAGGCGTGTCGGGCTTCGGTGGCGCGGAGGGGAGGGATAGCTTGGTGGTGCACGAGGCCTGGGATGAAAAGGGCAGACGCAGGCGGGTCGGTCGAAGGCGGCTGGGACAGCTCGTACAGGGTGGCGTATTATTCAAAGGTAACGCTGTTGGATAGCGAAGGCTGATGCAGATGACAGACGCGCACAGAGGCGAGAAAGGAGGCAGTAGATTTACAGGGCGCGAGGTGGTGCAAAGATGACGGAATGTTTGCTCGTGGAAAAACCTGAGGCTAGGTTTTGGAAAAGCAAAATTGGAGTCCCGCGAAGTTGCCCCAGTGCTAGAGGGCGGCTGGTGCTGGCACGTCGCCCGTAACAAGGCCCCTGTCGCCCTGCAGCCGCCGCTGCTCATTGGAGGGAGGCGACGTGCAGCAGCCGCTAGGCCGCAACGGGCCCTAGCCGACTTTTAACCGGCTCTGCTGGGCGAGGGCTGGAGCCTAACAGGGTCGAGGCGCCACTCGACGTCAGGTGCGGGAGCCCATGGTGATGATGCGTCGACAACGGCATTGCAAGCTCCGCGAGTCACCAAGAAGCTATGAGAAACAGATGCACGAGAGTACCTAGTTTGCGTCACGAGAGCCGAGTCCCCTGGATTGATTCGCATAGACTGTGCGTTGTGGCGGCTATCAAAGCGCAAAGCAGGGGTGCCCCTTGGCCGAAGCACTCCCCTAAACTGGTACTCGGCAAGCCTCCATCCATTCTCTGCTGAAGAGCTTCCAGGTCGCTATCCTCCTGAATCAATGCCATTCCAGGTGGCCACATTTGGCGTGCTTGCGGCCGGTCAAGCAGCCATGCCTCCATTCTTGGAGGATGCAATAGCGAGGCGCAAGCTCGTGGATAACATCGTCCGCGTGAACCCTCATGTCAATCAAGGCCAAAAGTCCCGTGACGTAAGCTCTTCATATTCGGATCATTGATCATGCTACCTTTGGCTCCTCAATGAGCGTCATATTAGCGCTGTAGACGCCACTGGAGTGGACGACGACGGCAACTCGACCATTTCGCGGTAACACGCAACATTCAGGAGTTTGCATTAGCCAGCAGAGGGTAGCCCAGACGAAGAGCAGCTGCTTCGCCTCCATGCCCTGCTCAAAGGAACTGACTGATCGCCGCGAGTTCTTCTTGGGACCGAGCCACAGCGTCCTGCTTCAGTACTTCATGTCGGGCACAGCCTCTTCTGCTGTGCATCCCATGCCGGGTTTGGGCGGGTTGGGCGACCTTGTTAAGGAAGAGGGCCAAAGATGTCGAAGGCGCCGGCGAGAGGGACCCACGGTCGGAATAATGACCGACTCCAATCTTCTCCTGCGTCAGCACGAATCGCCGCCGGTCTCGTATGCAAGGTAGTGCGCAGATGTACCAGGGCATGATGCCGTGGCGCTCGGCTGGAGATGTTCCTGGCAGTGTCTTCCTTGTTAATCGAGTAACTCGTGTTTCGTCCATGATCCACATGGTACACATGGGACGTATTGATGAGCATTATTCCGAGTTGATAATGCGTCGTTCATAGATCGTTGAGAAAGTGCATCTTGAATTTTCTATTGGCCCGGTCCGCAGACCGTAGCATCAATTGATCGCCGAGCAATTCAAAGGCAAACGGCATCTTCTTTTCGTCTTGTTCAGGCGCATCATCGGCAGGCACTTCTATTCGGAATGTGGTACCCTTCTTGGGCACAACCTTGAGGCCTCCCCTCCGGGTGATTATTTCCAGGACAAATTTGCGGTCGCGCACGACGATGCCCTTGATGCCCACGCGTCCGGGGCATTGGCTCCTGACGACCTCGGCCAGAGCTCCATGAAGCTCAGCGCTTGCCAGCTTGGCCGCCGCGGTAGGCCCGCCGGTATAGATGTCGTTGCCTAGAACTTCGCGCGCATAGCCGCGCCAGAGATCGTTCAGGGGTTCGTAGATGTCGTATCTATGAGCGGTCCGGGGGATGTCTTGAAGGCCCAGTTGGCGTCGCTCTCGGGAGGACAGAGGCTTGGGGCGTATTCTCGACTTGGCCTTGGCCGCCTCGCGGGCTTTTCGTCGAGCGGCGCGCGCATTGGGGACAGAAGGCGGCGGAGATGAGGGCCGCAAGTGGAGGGAGCGGTGCTGTATCTTGCTGCTGTAGATGCGGCTCGCGCTGTCGGGCGAGTGGGCTCTGGCCAGGAGGTCCTGGGTAGCGCTCTGTTGGTCGCGCTGGGGCTGCTCTGCGGAACTCTGCATGACGGGCGGTGGCGCCGTCAAACGACCGGCCGCGAGGCAATTGAGGTGAGAGGGCAGCGATTGTGGGTGCCCGAACGCGCAGGTGAAGCCAACGGGATGTTGCTTCGGGAGTCCGTTGTCGTCGCGTCCTGAGTTTTTCCAGCCGTGCCCCGCGACGGACCAAGGTGGCCCAAGCTCCCCACCCAAACGCACTCCCGACTCCGTGTCCGTACCCCAGACTCACATGTCCTCGGCTCAGCCACCTCGCAGCGGCCCAGCCTGGGTGACATCGTCGCTCGCCCCACAAGCCTTGTCGCCCGGCAGCCCATCCTCGCGATGCTGATCGCATACATAACGGGGACGAAAGCTCGCCCGCTTCCTCGCCGACAAGAGATCCCCCATTGGTGGCATCATCGGCTGAGAGGTTGAACCGCACCACGCTGACCAGCCCTCGAGGTGATGCCGCTACCTGGAATGACCATCTAGACAGCTTCCGGACCCAGCCGTCGTCGCACCACAGCGCTACCTAGCAGAAATAACTCGGCGTCATTCTGCCCCCGTGCCCAGCCCTGCCGTCAACTCCGCGCGTACCCGCAATGCCTGACGGCGAGGACTCTTTCGACCCGGCGAGCAGCTCGGCCCCGGACCTGCAGATACTGGGCGACGAGATCACCTTGCAGCCCAGCGGCTATGTCGAGCCTCAGGGTATCGCCCAAGAGGGCAAGGAGCAGGCATTGCTAAATCAGTTTGCGTCCTTTCGAGCCGAGCCGCTTCAGTATGATGACATCCAGCTTCCTTGCGTGTGATGGCGGTGAGTGCTGATTCCATGCGCAGGTTCCTCCGCGAGGTGTCGCTATACGTCTCGGGCCAGGGATGGCGGGCCTACGATCGAGTTATCGGCCAGCCCGTCTTCTACCCCGGTTTCACCGACAACATGAAGTCCATGGTCCTCTCTGCTCCGTTGCTGCGGAAGCGCATCGCTGAGTTGGCCGAAAATCGCGTCGCCGTCGAGGAGAAGGAGGGCATGCTAAACAAGAGCGACAAGGACTACGACGTCAAGCGCGCCCAGAGGCGGACCGCGCTTGAGAGCGGCCTGCAGGAGGTTGCCGAGAAGCTCACCGACGACATGATCTGCAAGATGGAGAGCAAGACGTTCATCCGCGGCGCCTATTACCTCGTCACGCAGCTCCTCACACGAGCATACCACCAGGGCATACACGTCTCCAGCGAGGAGGTGCTGCGTATCAGAAAGGTGGCCGATATTGCTGCCAAGAAGAAGCAGAGCATCATATTCCTCCCCAGCCACCGATCGCACGTTGACTATGTCTCGCTGCAGCTGATATGCTACCGCTTGGGTCTAACCCTACCTGTCGTCGTGGCGGGAGACAACCTCAACTTACCTCTGCTCGGCAGCTTCTTGCAGCATGCCGGTGCCATGTGGATTAGGCGAGCCTTTGGCGACGATGCTCTGTACACCACTCTGGTCCAATCTTACATTGACACCATGCTGCAGGAAGGCTACAACTTTGAGTGTTTCATCGAGGGCGGTCGATCGCGCACGGGCAAGCTACTGCCACCGAAATTCGGCATTCTCAGCTTCATCCTCGACAGCATACTCTCTGGACGTGTTGAGGATGCCATCATTTGCCCCGTCAGCACGCAGTACGACAAGGTCATTGAGACCGAGGGCTACGTTACCGAACTCCTCGGCGTGCCCAAGAAGAAGGAGAACCTTGCCGATTTCCTCTCTGGCGGATCTTCCGTCTTGTCGTTGCAGCTGGGACGAGTAGACATCCGCTTCCACGAGCCCTGGAGCCTGCGGAATTTCGTCGACGAGCAACTCTCCAAGCTGCCAAAGATCCCTGCCGGCCTGGACACGGATCACCATAACCCCGAAGTAAGAGCTGTCAGGGAGAAACTCCTGCGCACCATGGGCTACCAGGTACTCGGACATATCAATGCCGTGTCCGTTGTCATGCCGACTGCCCTTATCGGCACCATCCTCCTGACCCTTCGTGGCCGAGGAGTCGGCAAGCAGGAGCTAATCAGGCGCGTCGAGTGGCTCACGGCTCGCGTGCGCGCCAAAGGCGGCCGTGTCGCGCACTTTGGCAACGCACCGCTCTCCGAGATTGTCGACCGAGGTTTGGAAGTCCTAGGCAAGGACCTGGTCGGCGTGGTAACTGGGCTCGCAGAGCCCACGTACTATGCCGTCGACCGCTTCCAGCTTTCGTTCTACCGCAACATGACGATCCATCTCTTCATATACGAGGCACTTGTCAGCGTCGCCATGTACACACGTGTCAAGCAAGGAGGCGGGCCGTCCATGCAGGACATAACATACGAGGATCTCAAGACGCACGTCTTCTTCCTTTCGTCGCTGTTCCGTGGTGAATTCATTTTCTCGGGGGCAGGCTTGGCCACTAACTTGGACAACACCCTGAAAGGCCTGGAGGCCGACAATGTGGTTCGTCTGGACCGGGATGCGGACGGCAACATAGTCACCATCGGGCTTTCTGCCGAGGAACGGAAGGCGGGCCGTGAGAACTACGACTTTTACTGTTTCCTCATCTGGCCCTTCATCGAGGCGAGCTGGCTGGCAGCGGTGTCCCTAATGGGCCTGGTGCCTCCACCTGGCGAGAATGGCGATATTTGGATCGAGCTGAACAAGGCACAGAATAGTGCGCAGCTGGTAAGGAAGCCGAGCCGAGATGCCTTTAAGAGAAAAAGCACTGACCAAAACAGCTCGGCAAGACACTTTACCACCAGGGCGACCTCTCCTACTTTGAGGCCGTCAACAAGGAGACGCTCAAGAACTCGTACGCACGCTTCGAGCAGGACCAGATGGTGCACGTAGTCAAGTCCAAGGACACCAAGATACCGCCCCGTATCCAGCTGGACCCGGCCTGGTGGCCGTCGCGCGACCCCGAGACCGGGGCCCTCATGGCCGAGGGCAAGCTGTGGGACTTTACCGAGAAGATTGCCAGCGCCCGTCGCGAGGGTAAGAACCGGCGCGACGGCGCAACAGTCAGCTCGCGCGTGCTGCGCCTCGCCGACGAGCTGGGTCGAAAGCTGTACATGGAGGCTGTCGAGGGCGACAAGGACGGCAAGGCCAAGGTGCCGAGCCGCATCAGCCGCGAGGAGGAAGAGACGCTGAAGCGCAGCATTAAAGACGCCAAGCGCAAGAGGAAGCTTGAGGGGCGGTCGCACCTGTAGCATTTTACAAAGCTGTAGGAGCAGGGCTTCTATTCTATATATACCCCTTCAACGAACATGCATTGTTCGCAACAGAAGATGATTGACTCAACGCCATGCCATGCCACGTACATCTATCCATCTTATCGTCTCAGGAGCGCCCTCCTCTCACCCCAGTAGCTCCCCGAGCTCAAATCCAACGGGTCTCCCCCCCTCATCCAGCGATTGGTGGAAGAATGATGTTGTCAATCAGCCTCACAGCCGGCCCCCCGGCGTGGCCGACGTCCTCTCCCTCTTGGGCCTGCTCCAGCGGTAGCATCTTAATGGCGCCGCTGATGACCGCACCCCTAGAAGGGTCCACGGTGTCGACCTCTTGGAGCGTGTCGGGGTCAGCCAAGGAGAGGTAGTCTATCTCGAAAAAGGCCCGCTGCTCGGGCGTGGACTCTGCCTGGGCACGCAACACGGTGCCGCAGATCTCGTGCGCCGCTCCGAGAACAGAAGCACGATCCAACTGCCCGGCCTGGTAGACGGCTTCGGCGGCGCGCAAGGCGCTGTTGAGGACGATGCCGACCCTGCGGCGGCGCGTTCCCAGGTAGACATTGCGCGAGCTGAGGGCCAAGCCGTCCGGCTCACGCTCGGTCGGGCAGATGACGACGTCGGTCGGTATCATGAAGTCCTGGACCATGCGGCGGATGATGACGGTTTGCTGCACGTCCTTCTGGCCAAAGTAGACACGGTCCGGCTGGACGATGTTGAAGAGCTTCATGCAAACGGTAGCGACGCCACGGAAGAAGGTCGGGCGACTAGCACCCTCTAGGACCTCGCCGACGGGCGTGATGGTGACAAAGCTGCCCTTGCTGTCAACCTCCTGGCCGGGGAAGCCCCCGGGGTACATGTCCTTGGTCGTGGGCGCGAAGACGGCGGAAATACGGCCGAGGTTGGCGCCGTCGTCGGCGAGCTCGCGATCCAGGCGGGCCAGAGCGGCCGTGTCGGTGTCCCAGGTGACGGGGTACGACGCCAGGTCCTCGCGGATGCCGAACTGCGCCGGGTTGACGTAGATGCTGACGACGACGTGGTGGTTCTCGCGGGCGGCGGCGCGGATGAGGGCGAGGTGGCCGTCGTGCAGGGCGCCCATGGTCGGCACGAGGCCTACGCTGCGGTAGTTGACCATGTGCGGCTTCCTCCACTTGCGCACGGCGTCGACCGCGCGCAGCACGCGGATAGGCGTCGACGGGATCGTCTCGGCGGCGGTGCGCAGGGCGCGGGAGAAAATGAGCGAGGGTGCTCGCGCGGCCTGCCGTGCTGTTGCTGCCGCGGCGGCGGATGCGGAGGGGTGCCACGGCATGATGATGGCTGCGGGGGTGGGGGCGGAAGGCAGAGAGCGAAAGGTGGAAAGGGAAGCAGAGATGGGAATCAAGGGGGTATAAAAGGCGTGGCAGCCATTGTCGAGGCCCAATGCCTCGGGAGAAACCAGTCTCGTGATGGTATCTTCGGCGGACTTTTGGGGACGCGTGCGTGCAAGGATGGCGCTGGCGGTTCTCTGGGCCTTTGGTGTTGAGAAATCAGCTGAGTCAGCAGACCTTCGAGCCGGAGCCTACCCTACAGGATTGCTGCGCTGTCGACTTGACGAGCAACGTGCTCCGTACGTGGCTCGGTGGTCGACTGCAAAACGCCGGGTGCAAGGTCAAGACGAGGAAGCAGTCATAGTGATGAAAGGTGACAAAAGTTTGGGTGTAGAGTGTATTATTAACCATTTCTATACTGCGAGAAAGACTTATATAGCGTCGGCCAACTCTATGCGTCTATCTACGCCCGAATCTAGCCCATGTCCGAAAACACGCCAATGATGCCAACCCAACGCCTCGCGAAACGATGTAAGCAAGCAGGGCCACCCGATGATCCTCGAGAGCCGGTTCTGTTCCCATTATAGCGCTAAACCATTTTGTTAAGCCATGCCGCCTCCACCACCAGCGCCCTGCTTGAGCTTCTGCCACCTCGTGCCGAAGCCAACGAGAGTAGCGATGCCGGTGCAGGCGACGGTGATGCCAAAGACGACCTTGAGGCCGAACATGTAGCCATCGATGATGATGGGCTGCTGCTCTGCAGGGAAGGCGTTTCGGATCTCCGTGGCTCCAGTCAGGATCAGAGTGCCCGGGTTCACCTCGGGAGCCCTGTTCAGGACGTAGGGAACCATCTGGTTGATGAAAGCCGCCTGGGCGCCAGACACGAGGTAAGCACCTCCAATGCACTGGAAGACTAAAGAAGCTGTTAGCAGCTGATGGCAAGCATGTGAGAAGATATGCCGAAGCAAACTTACAGAGAAGCAATCCCGTGGCCGAAGCCATGTCCTTGGCAGGGGTAGAACCCTGGACGGCGATCATGGGAATCTGGAATGCAGCACCCCAACCGACACCGGCGACAATCTGGTAGCCGATCCAGGCACCAGTCGACGTGTTGACGTCGAGCATGTACAGGAGTCCAGCGCCGATGGTGGCAAGGGCACCGCCGCCGACCAGCATCGGCTGGTAGTACCCAGTGGCAGAGACGAAGCCACCGCTGGCTATGGTTGCGATGGTGACGGAGATGATGAAGGGCAGGTTGCGGACGCCGCTCAGGGTGGGAGTGGCGCCGTGGACCGACTGGAAGTAGATGGGGATGAAGTAGATGGCCGTGAAGTAGCCGCCGGCCAGGAAGAAGGCAAACGCGCTCATGACCAGGTTGGTGCGGTCCTTGGCCAGGCGAGGGGGCACCATGGACCGCTCGCCCTGGAACCACTGGAGGGCGGCCCAGGCCAGGGTGATGAGGCCGAAACCGACGAACAGGCCGATGACGACGGACGAGTTCCAGGCGTGGGCGACGCCGCCGTACTGGACGGCCAGGATGTACGAGATGGTGGCGCCCATCATGAGAACGATGCCGATGGGGTCCATCTGACGGAACTTCTCGAGAAGCGTCGCCTTCTCGGGCACGGCGTTGCGGGGCGTCTGGAAGAAGATGAGGATGACGAGCGCAGAAAGGCCGCCGATGGGCAGGTTGATGTAGAAGCACCAACGCCAGCTGACGTGGTCGGTGAAGGCGCCGCCCAGCAGGGGGCCGATGACGCTGGCGAAGCCGTACGAGGCGCCGACCATGCCGGTGTAGGCCGGGCGCTTCTTGGGCGGCGCGGAGAAGGCGATGATGGTGTAGGCACCGGCTCCGAGGCCGGCAGCGCCGACGCCGGCGATGGCACGACCGGTGATCAGGGCCTCGGCGTTGGGGGCGGAGCCGCAGATGACGGAGCCGAGCTCGAAGATGAAGATGGCGATGAGGAAGGACGTCTTGAGAGGGAAGTACTTGTAGATTTTGCCCCCTGAGAGAAGCCAAGTCAGGACAGGACCATCAAGGGCGGGCCGAGGGCAGACTTACACGTTGACTGAAAGGCGCCGACGCACATGAAGAAGGCAGCGCCGTACCAGCCGACCTTGTCAAGACCCTTGAACTCATCCGTGATCTTGGGGATAGCCGTGGCAACAATGGTCTGACGAAGTTAGCCGCCTGTTCAGCAATTAAATGCCCGACGACGACTTACCATGTCGAGAGACAGCAAGAAGACGGCCAGAACGAGGGCAATGATGATGAAAACCAGCTTGATGCCCGTAGGATACTCGTCCTCGGAGAGTTCGTCGGATTCAGGCTCCTCCTTGGTGGAGCCCTTGTCGTGTTTCTCGTCATCGCCAGCGACGGTCTCGATAACCTTTCCGTCGTTGGAGGCGTTGTCGCCGGCGAGGGTGGAGGCGGACGAGGCGGTTCGGTCCGTTTCCTGGGGGACCTCTAAGCCCGTCGATGCTGGCGCCATGGCTGCGGCTGGAACCTTGCCAGTAGGGGTTTGTTGTTGTCGAGGTCGAATAGCGATGCTGCTGTTGGGCCGACTAGATCAGCCGTTGATGCTGGGCAGCGGAGGCTGTGTGAATCTGAAGATCCGATAATAGAGGACAGATCCAGGACAGGTAGGGCGGGCTGGTCCGTATATGTAGTGCCCTAGGACACGACTCGACATAACGACATGGGAAATCTCACACCGGCCATAACGAAGTTGCTGCATCCCATGTCAGATCTCGTCCAAGCCACACGCGGACTTAGGGCCCCATAACGCAGTGTTGCCGATGAGTCGAAAAGGGCGCCAACAGTACACTGTGCCCCCTGCCAGTCGACGGCCGCCAGCCCCCCGGCCCTCTCTGCCGGCTCATGTCCACCCATGGTTTGTCATTGTGATGCTGCTCCGCAGGTTGCCCGGCGATAGGCCTGAGCAAAGTGCGCCGGCCGGCATCGAATCAGGCCGGGGTCCGCTACAAGTCCGCAAGGCTGCTATCGTAAGCGCCGCAGGTCTTGCAGGGCTGAGAGGGCCCCAGGGAGAATGGGAGAATGGGAGGTCCGCAACCACGTGGATCCCGAGAAAAAAACTAAGCCAGAGATTGTCGCGGCTCGGACAGGCCTGGTTGTGCCCCACTCGCACAGTTCGATTGCGCCGCGCCGTTGACCCTCTCGGAGACATGATGACGGGCCTTCCGTGCGCAGAACGGGCATCGTGAAATTTGCGCGCTGACGAGAGCTCAGCGCTATTACCAACAACCCTACGAGTAGGTCGTGCGCTCTCGAGACTTGTGCCCCTCCCGGACCGCACGGGTTGGCGGACTTTTGCTCGTCGCGAGCATCGTTTCCAGAAGGCGTCGGTTCACGCCGACCGAGATGCTACATGATGACCATAACGGGTTAAGCATAACGCCTCGCAAGGGAACGGCGAGATCTCTCCCAATGCCGTCCCAAAACGGCATGACGTGGCGCTTGGCCGTGCTGGCTGCTGCCGACGGTTTGGCCATGACGATGAGTAGCTGTTTGGCGAGAGTGACTCATAGTGAGTGAGCACCACGTCCTCGTCGCCGCTGCTGCAGATCCGTGGCCCCTGGTTAGGGTACTCCTTACGAGTTCTCCATGCTCGCATGTGCGCGTGCTCGTAGGTGTACGGAGTGCTCTGCCCTCATGTCAGCACGGCCCAGGGCTGGCTTGGCGAACGATGTGCTATTCCATTACGAGTAATCGAGGAGACGACGGGGCCCATCGCCGGCAATCCCCGACCGAGCTTCATCAGTGCGCAAGGACCCTGTCCCGGCTGCTCGCCTCTCTTCGTAACCGCCGAAACTTTCCACGTCTCGTTTCCCCCAATGGGAGCCGGTGGAGCGGCCGTTACCCAACGGCTGGCCTAGCGTTCACAAAGTCTCCGAGTTTCTTCTTGTTCCGCCGCCGTGGCGGCAAGCCTCCCGCCGCGGACGAGCATTGCGGCGTTGTTCGATGTCCGCAGTCCGCACTCGACGTGCTCGACTCGTACTCGTGTGTCCGTCAACTGCGGCCCGCAAGCGTCACGGGCTTAAAGCAGCCGCGCGGAGTTAAGAGCCAGGCTGCCCGGCACTCCGCCCTGCTTGCCAGCGACGCGCACAGGCAGCGACTCGCGCATATTCAACGGCACAGACGAAGAGTCCTTCAGATGTCCATCCTGCTCCATCGTGGGTGACGAGCGTCGCTTTCGTGATCTTTTTCGCGAAGCGGGGCGGGACGGGCTAACGCGCAGGCTGGACGGTGCTCTTTCCGGCGGGTCGCGGCGTGGGCGGACTCGGCACGGCCCTGAATCCGAGACTTGTTATTACTCGGCCGATTGCCTGCGAAATACGAGTACTAAGGACGAAGACAGGACGGTCTCGAACGCAGGCGCGCGCGCTCTGACCACTGACGACTACGAGTACTCCCTACTCCGTAACTTAAATGGCAGGGGACAGGCGACTCAGGCCTAGCCTGATGGAGAAACGCCGGTTGGATGGACGCTCTGACAATCGTTCCTGCGCAGCTGCTTCTCCTGTGTGTTGCTGCCTGTGTTAGAAGCAGTTCGTTTCTGGCGGCCTCAGGTCTCCGTATTAGTGGATGTCAACAACATGCACCTGGGCCTTTTCGCGCCGCCAAATCGTCTTTAGTAACCCGGTTCAAGGCGCAACATCACATAGAACAGCGTCTGCGCGACGTCATGCCGAGAATGGAACTTGGTCAGCAGCGATCATGGCGTCTCGCAATGTCGCTGCCCGCGGGCTCCATCCCGGGCCGCTCTTCCTCCATTTCTCCATTCTTCCCCGCCATATGATGCAACCCCGCCATTGACGCTTTGAAAGCCGTCCAAACTCGCTCGTTCCTGTGATAGAACATAAGGTCCGCGTCGTCAGTCTCACATACAAACGAAAACCGAATAGCATCCAAAGCTGTTGCCAGCATCAATCTCTCAGATACCCAGCATGGCCAGTCACACGCCTAGCGAGTCGGTGGAGCTCGAAGCCCCCAACGGCACCAAATACACCCAGCCCACGGGCCTTTTCATAAACAATGAATTCATCAAGGCCTCGTCAGGGCAGACCATCACGTCCATCGACCCCGCGTAAGTGCAAGACGCCCTTTCTCATCACGAGATTGTTGCTGGCTGACACCGGGCAGCACCGAAAAGGACATCGCCACGGTTCAGGCCGCTGGCGCCGACGACGTCGATGCTGCGGTGCAGGCGGCCTACAAGGCGCTCCGCGACCCAGCTTGGAAGCACATGGCGGCGTCGGATCGGGGACAGCTGATGAGCCGGCTCGCAGACCGCATCGAGGAGAAGAAGGAGCTCTTTGCCACGATTGAAGCTTGGGACAACGGTGAGCTCCTCCTCCGGCACCCTGCACGGCCGTTCGCTCATTGAACGATTCTGCCAGGTAAATCGTACGCCGAGGCACTCTCGGTTGACCTGGATGAGGTCATCGGCGTCTTCCGCTACTATGCGGGATGGGCGGACAAGATTTCCGGACAGACAATCTCGACCAACCATCAGAAGTTCGCGTACACGCTGCGCCAGCCCATTGGTGTTGTCGGCCAAATCATCCCCTGGAACTATCCCCTCTCCATGGCTTCGTGGAAGCTAGGTCCCGCTTTGGCTTGCGGCAACACGGTCGTCATCAAGGCCGCCGAGCAGACTCCCCTGAGCATCCTCGTGCTGGCGTCCTTGATCAAGGAGGTCGGCTTCCCCCCGGGCGTCGTCAACGTCATCAACGGCTTTGGCAAGGATGCCGGATCTGCCCTGGTTGAGCATCCGCGGGTGGACAAGGTGGCATTTACGGGCTCAACCGCCACGGCGAGGCACATCATGAAGTCGGCGTCGGCGACGTTGAAGAACATCACCCTCGAGACCGGTGGCAAATCACCCCTGCTCGTCTTTGCCGATTGCGACCTGGAGCAGGCCGTCAAGTGGTCCCATCTCGGCATCATGTCCAACCAGGGCCAGATTTGCACCGCAACGTCGCGCATCCTTGTAGAGGACAGCATTTACGACAAGTTTGTCGAGCAGTTCAAGCAAACCACAAAGTCCACCAGTCGCGTCGGCGACCAGTGGAACCCTGAGACGTACCAGGGACCCCAAGTATCCAAGGCGCAGTATCAGCGTGTCCTCGAATACATCGACGTGGGTAAATCTGAGGGGGCCACGGTCATCTCCGGCGGCAAGCCGTTCGACGTCAACGCCAAGGGCTTCTTCATCGAGCCAACCATCTTCACCAACGTCACCAGCAAGATGCGAATCTTCCAGGAGGAAATCTTCGGCCCCGTCGTCGTCATCGCCCGGTTCAGCGACGAAGCCGACGCCATCATCCGCGCCAACGACTCGACGTACGGCCTGGGCGCAGCCGTCTTCACAAAGGACCTCGAGCGAGCCCACCGCGTCGCGTCCGAGATTGAGGCAGGTATGGTTTGGGTCAACAGCAGCCAGGACGGCGATGCGCGCGTCCCCTTTGGCGGCGTCAAGCAGAGTGGCATCGGCAGAGAGCTGGGCGAGGCTGGTCTGGAGGCGTACAGTCAGATCAAGGCGGTCCACATCAACATGGGCAACCGCATTTGAGGGGATGGAATGAATACACAGGGAGTAGGTAGTAAGACCGGCATAGCAGGCGGGCTGGAGGAGAAATTTTGGACGTTGCATCGCAAGCGTTTGACATGGCCGGCGCGGCGGCAGATGCACAGACCGCCGTCAGGCCCAGGTGCAGGAATTAGAAGAACACGCGCCTTTCAATCAATGAATCCAATCAACAGAGAGCTGAATGTGCTAAGACGTCTGTGTAGATGGATTGTCGCGCCGAGGTCAAACCTTAGTCGACACGCAACGTCATACCTCCAGCCACCCCACAGCATACTCATCGCCCTCCGCAGCTGGCCAAGAGTCGATACGAACGTCCCTCTCAAGGCACCGACAAGACTTTTCATCGCCATCAATAAAGTTTGTCGCGTCAAACATCGAGATGGAGAAGCTGCCGTCCTACGGCGACGCCAACGACGCCGACCGTCCGGGCAACGATGGCGGCGGGCGTCTCCCACCCGCCACGCTCTACGTCGCAGGCCGCTTCGTGCACTCGGACGACCCACGCGCGCCGCCGCTGTACGAGCTCTCGCATTCGGTGGGCTTCCTCAGCGACAACGACCGGGTCGTGCGCCTCGAGCGGCTCGACTACACCGTCAAGCAGGTGCACGGCACGCCGCAGGTGTCGACGCGCTCGCGGCACGTCTACGACTTAACGCACCCGACCCTCGCCACCTCGCCCACGTACATCTACCACGCCGAGGCCACGTCGCGGCGGAGCCTGTGCTCCTTTGGCTTGGAGAGCTTCCGCCCGCGGACGCTGTCGACGGCGAGGGGCTACCGTGTGCAGCGCGTGGCCCGGGCGGCCAACCACCAGCTCGTGCCCCGCGAGGGCCTGTTCACGGCGGTGCCGGCGAGCACCGAGGCCGTGGTCTTCGAGTGGTACGGCGCGCAGGGCGGGCTGCTGGCGCGAGAGACGGACAATGGCGAGTTGCTGAGCCTGCTCGTGACCGCCGAGATGGAGCCGAAGGAGCGTGACGCTCTGGTCGGGGCGTGGATCTTGAGGATCTGGTGGGAGATGACCACGGATAGAAGCCTGGGCAAGCGGTGGGACCATGGTAAGCGCTGAACAAACTCGCACTCTCTATTTCGCATCTTTCTGCCTCCTCCTCCTTCTGCAAGACCGTGTAGTAACGGTACCCAGCAAAGCAGATCATGCGCCATCGAAACCCCGCCCTGTCCGCATAGCCAGGCGGACCGGCTCTTTCGCAAACGTCGCGCAGAATTCATGATACACGCTTGCGAGTTTACGAGAAACAACTGCAGGATGTGTCAGTAAATATCCCACAAACTGACTTTCCCATCCTTGGCACCGGCCGCGATCCAGTGCGCCATCTTGGCCTGGCGAATCCTGCGGTCCCTGACCACCGAGCTGCTTGCGTTTGCTCCGACGAGGGAGGTGGCTGTGCTTGGAGATGCTGGGCTGGGGGACGCGTCCCGGACAACTTGACTGCCGACCTCGGTGGACCGTTGGGAGTCACTTGTCCCGACATCAGCCAGGGCCACGGCGTAGGCACCTGTCTTGTGCCACTGAAGGACCGCGAGCTCCTTTAAGGTTTTGCAGGAATAGACCCTGACGTTGGAGTCCCACCCTGCGGTGGCAAAGATCTTGCCGTCCGAGCGGATCCGAAGGCTCTGCTGCCCAGAGTGCTTGGTGTTGGCAGTCTTCAGCGGGTGCTTCCACTCTTCCAACTTTGACGTGGTCCGAAAAGCGCTAGAGCTGGCACTCGTCCTGACGGCCTCGGACAAAAGGGATACTCCCGAAGTGCCTCCCGACCTTGGCGCTTCCGCGGCATGCCTGTTGCTGTCTACGGGTACCGAAATAGTCTGCGGCGCAGTGGGAACCGGGTGCTTTGCAAGGAGGGAGTCGGCCGATGATGTCAGAAAGTACTCTTGGCTCGGGTGGACGTCCAGAGACAGGATGGGTTGGGAGTGTGCTTGGGAACGATATGTCATGATCCATTCGCCGGCAGCGTCGAGGCGGTGCACAGATGCGTAGCCGTTCTCGAAGCCTGCCAGCAGGGTCAAACAGCCTCGGTGGTGAAACAGTCGCAGGCTCATGGCCATGCCGTTTTTGGAGCTGGGCTTGATTGTATGGATACGCGACTGGCTTGGCAGTGCGTAAATATCAACCTGAAACATCAGCATCATAAACAGAGAGCACCGTCCAGCCCAGGACACACGTACCGCTTCTGAGATGAGCGTGTTGGGCACGGCCACCAGAATGTCCGATGAGGTGCCGAGCTCGCTACCATCCTGCCCATCGTCGTGCGCGCAAGCCGCAAAGGGGCAAAAGTTGAGCGTGTTTACTTCGAGCATGTGCAATATCCATGGCTGCTGGCGAGAGATGGGGGTGTCCTCGAGAGGCAGGGACGTGCTTAGACCCTGCTCGGCCTCGGCGTCAAGCTTCCACACAATGAGCTTGTGATCGCGTCCATGCCTTCCCAGTCGTTTCAGTCAGTAGCGGAAGCGGGTGTGATGGGATGGGGACCTTTGCAGCTGAGGTTCCCTTTCCGGGCACTCACGTTATGAGCTTGTCCTGTCCCCAGCCCTGTATGCCCAGGATCGCCTTCTCATGGGCCCTCCAAACGGCCGTCGGACGCATGATAGCAAGGTCCCAGAGGACCACGTAACCCTCAGCGTCGCCGGTGACGAGGCGCTCATTTTGCCTGATGAAGGCTGCGACGTGTACTTGGGCCTTGTGTCCGCGCAGGATGTTCTTCGGGGCCGGTGCAGTGTCGGCCATGGTAGTTGGCGAGGCTTCTCATCGCCCGACGAGCCGGGGCGGGGTGTGGCTGGTGGTGAAGTCACGTCACGTAAGTATCATTGTAGGATGTGAAGGCTTTGCATCTCACGGCAACCGGGGGCATGTGAAAGTTGAGGTTTGGTGAGCGTCAGATACTGGTGAGGGCGGCGACGAAAGTGGTGAATTGGCGCCAACGGCTGGACGCCAGGATACAGCGGGGTGGGTTCCGCCACATCGGGAAACCATCCAACCATCCCTCCGTTGGCCGTCGCACTTGCACGGCTATCATTACGTCGAAAAGAACGGCAAATGGATCCGCGAATGCATTTTGATGGTATTTCATGGGACAAAATCGAACGAGTTTGGGTGAAGGCCATCGTCAAAGAAACCGCTCTTCGAGCAATCGGATCCGGAGGCCGATTGCCGGCGCAAATACATGGCCAGACATTTGCCGTGCAAACGACACCCAGGCTAGACATTGAAGGAACAGAAAGGGGATGTGATGCCAAATGACATAACAGAGTGGTGAGGAACTGGAGGATCCAATGGTTCCTCATGGACGTTTCATGCACAGTTGATTGTGCATCATGTTACATAGTTGGTTTCTTCCCACTTTTTGAGGTGATTGATGCATCGCGCACTCGTTACCATATGATCTTGCAGCTTCCTTGCATACAGCATAACAACAGGGGTATCGGTAGTATAAATAAAAGCTCCTGAATAGTGTTGTCGAATGAAATCATGGCTGGAATGTCTTCCTCCAGCGGCCCAGATTCTCGTTCCAACGCTTCCAGCCCGTTCGGTCCGTATGATTTTGAGACGTTTCAATCGGCTCATCCACACTTGGATGTATATTTTGCAAGACCCTCTGCTTGATAGCGTCTCTGTATGCTCTCTGCCTTTGGAGCTTTGCGTTTGGCCACCATGGATTGACTTGCCTCTCCATTACATCCGCAATGTAATGGAAGTTGGCTTCGACTATCTCGTCATCCATAGCAATATTTCCAGAGCTTCCCCCTACTCTTGGTAATCCAGCAGTACATATTCCATCAATCATGAACAGCAATTCTTCTTCCCAGCACGAGACACTGTCTCTGGTCATTTCGTCCCCTCGTTCTCGCCGTTTTGTCTCGGACAGTCGATCCAGCCAAGCCTGATAGATAGCAAGAAACCACACTAATTCACAGCTAATATGTGATACAGTCGGGATAGGAAGTAACAGTCGCCAGCTATTGTTATGCGATGTAGATTTCGGGAAGACAATCGCCTGGTGAAGCCGAAGACTGGACAGTGGGTCCGGGTCAAATTGCCAGGAGGTTAAACTCTGGTATAGAGGGTTCCACTTGTTTGGTGAGTCCGGTTCTATTGTTGCAATATCGACAATTGGAGGCTGTTCGTCTCGGTACCTGACCAGGCGCATAATGTGCTGGGAGCCACTGGAATGCTCACGGTAGAAAGTAATCGATTTAACTGCGGCACTCCCGACCAAAACGCGGATGTAGTTGCAAAAAGCCATGTCTAGGGTACCATCCCCGTGGTTAGGCTTGGCCGCGAGCGACCTTGTCAAAAAGACTTGATGAGCGGGGATGGATGATAGGAAGCGGTATAGGTCCTGGGCCGTGAAACCTCCAGCGGGCCCCGGACGAGATACGACAAGCGTGTCCAAGTCTGGGTTGAAGAATAGGATAGGGTCTCGATGCTCTGCTTGATCCGGAGCGTACTTCGTCATGGAAAAGGCTCGCGAGGCTCGGTGTACGTGAAAAGAGCTTGGAAGAGGAGTGTGGGAGCTAAATCCGCCATCGACACTGTTGGTTTCGATCCGGACCAGCCGAGGAACCCAACTGAGGCCCCAGACTTGGGATTGAATCTCAACGGGGAGATCAATGAAAGTCGGAGCTTGGCGGCTCCTTGATGCTTCGGCCCGCACCATCTCGGTTATCTCGAAACTATTTTGCGCCAAGAGAAGGGAAGCGACATGCCCGTAATGTGCGCGCAGCTTCAGGTGCAGCGTTTGACCGTGTTAAGTGTGATAGAGTGGTGGAGGGGAGGGGCGAAGGCAAAGAGGGTTTACGGAGTACTAAGAAGCAACCCAGAACTGTTGCAAACGCTTGATCCACGATTGGTTAGCACATTTTCTCTTCATCTCTGCAAATACGGACAATACGAGGATTGCGCTGACTAATGAGGTGTCTGAAAACTGGCGGCTGATAATTGCATCGTGAGTCAAGTTATTGCTTTAGCTTAAGGGGTTTGAGCTAGTACTCTAGTATCCCATATGTTTCCGAATGAGCGCCCAAGGAGCTCAGGACGGGTTTCGGACACATTGATGCTAGAAAAAGAAAGGCGCGCTCAGTCCAGGCTCTTACATGTACTCCGTACTAAAAGCTGCGCTGCTCAGGTACCTATTCAACCGAAGCCTGCAGCTGACAAACCCATCTATGGGGGTTTCAAAACTTCCGAAGTGTCAACGTGTCAACGAATCTGTAACAAACATTAGCGCATCCGGGCCCTCTGGCTTTGGCCGGCTCTTGCGGCCGCAACGACGCCTCTAAATATACGCGAAAAAATAATAACTATAGCCCTCACAAGAGAACAAGGATCGCGATGTTACGCGAGATTGGCACCGCGTTATGTTCGATTGCGGCCAGAGAGGTCGGTTCTCCCAGATCCATACCTACCTATATGGAATCACAACGCGCGTTTAAGACCAACGCAGTGCGAGAGACTTACCACGCTCAAGGTGACCGCCAGCCCTTATGGAACGCGATAAAAGAATGATAATCCGTATCACTGCTTAAGACTCTCTCGTCTCGAACCAAGAGCTTCTCGAACGGACCAATATTGCGTACTCAGTCGCGACTCTTACGCGTTATGGTTAGTCTCAAGGCATTGAGTATATCCGCGCGTTAAGGCGGCCGAAATTGACGCCTATTGCTGCCTCTAGTCTCGGCGGCTTGCGCGGATGCCTCTTGCCTAGAAGCGCTGGATCTTCTCGGACGAGACTACGATCGCGCGTAGCGACGGAGAGCGTACGAAGTAGTTTAACTTTGCACCCTCGTGGTGGCTGCTCTAAGAGCAGCCAGAATTCTAGCCTGATGGCATTAAAAGCTGGAAAGAGACTCAAGGAACTCGGCGGGAGACATTCTGAAGCGCGATGACGAATGCGGAGGAGAAGGCTATAGCCTCCGGCCGTCCAGAGGAGGATCAACGACTTTTCACGAAGATTAGCATACCTGGGATAGCGGCGATTTCTGGCTCACTTACGTTGCGCGCAAGAATTTTGCATTCGACGCTGTATTCTGGACAGAGCTGAATCGACGATTCTTCGAGGATGCTGGGGTGTCAGTGGAAGACGCGTGGAAGACGAGGTGGGATGAGATGGATGAATCGGACAAGGCAGAATTGCAGGCATTTGTAGAGAAGAAGATGAAGAGTATGGTCGACCACATCCGGCTCAGGCTGCCCGTCGGCCACGCTATATTAGGCTTATGTATTATGATGATTATGACGATGATCCTCCCCCGCCTTGGGTAAAGTTCATGCTGTAGCCACCCGTTTTCTCGTCCTTGACCATCTGGAAGTTGTTCGTGCTCAGGCCAAACGGCTTCAAGATGCCGTCGCCCAGGCTCCGGAGCTTGCCCCACATCTCGCTCATCTCAGCCTCCTGCGCAGCCTTCGTGCGCGGCGGGAGGGCCTTGAGCTGGGACCGGACGGTCCGCTTGTCCGCGGCCCCAAGACCAGGCATGCCGTCGAGGGTGCGGTAGTCTTCCTCCGCACCGGCGAGGTTCTGCCAACCGCCCGCCTCGGAGCGGGCGCGCGCGCGGCGGAGCAGGGCCTTTGTCCGGATACGCTCGATGTCGGCCTCGCGCGTTTGCGGCGGCGACGGCGATGCCGGTGCGGGAGCGGATTTCAGGGCGCCCGAGCTGATAATCTCCTCCTCGACGTCCTTTCCAGATGCGTCTTTCCCGTCCTGGCGCTCACCCGAGCCGACTGTAACAGACTCGACCGCCTTGTCCGCGTCTGACGGCTCCGGGGCCTTCGTCTCCAGCGCAGCGAGCCCGTCGAGAGCCTGGGTGGCCGTCTTGATCGCTTCTTTCCACTGATCGAGCTTCAGGTGGCAGGCGGCCATGTTGCTTTGTATGACGGCGCGCTCATAGTGGAGGTACTTGGGGCACGATGCCACCGCATCATCGTACTTGGCCAGAGCGCCATCGTAGTCTTGAGACGAGAACAAAGCGTTCGCCTCAGCCTTGATGGAGTGAGACTCCTGGACGAGGGCCTGGGATAATGTTGGCATACGTGTCCTCGCTCACCGCCGGCTCGCCCCGGTTGGCTTGATGATGAATTGATGGGTGCTGGGAATGCCTACCGCTTCTTCCTCGGGCGTGAACCTCACTGCATCTGGCTCGTCTACGGCGTCGACGCTCTGGTCCGTGGCTTCGGCTTGAGGCTGCTTGCTGTCCCTGTCTGAGGATCCCATTCTGGGAGGGCCGGCGCTCACCGTGGGTTAGATCCTCAGAGGGTGGAAGTGGCCGGGCGTTGCCAGATTGAGGCTCGCCGTGGTGGAGTTGGCGAGGTTGGTGGGGGTGGGGTTCAAATTCTGCCCCTCGTCAGATGCCTGCCGACTTGGGAGTGACTCGCTCATGTTACCGACCTTTTCCTCTCACTTTTCCTCTCACTTTTCAACCTTGAACACTGTTTGTTCTCAAATTGACCAACAGTGATTCAAGGGGCTCGATAAAAAGAGCCAGTTCGGGACTCGCGAAGCAAATCCTTCCTTGCCAGCCTGCTTCACAACCTCGACCCTCTTCTGAGCGGCAACGCCTTGGCTTGAGGAGAATATGGCGCCTCGAACTGAGTAAGTCTATCTCTTCTTGCGCTCGTCTCTGTCCGTGCATCTCGACACGTTCAGACCAGCACTCTGGCCTCGGCGGCTGGCGTCTGGGCCAGAACCACTCGCTGACCCATCTCAGCTTTCCCCCGGTCCGGGCCTGTCTCTTCGACATGGACGGCCTGCTGCTAGACACCGAGGACCTATATACGCTGTGCGTGAACCTCGTGCTGGACAGATACGGCCGGCCACAGCTGCCCTGGTCGATCAAGGCCAAGCTCCAGGGCCGTCCCGGTCCCGCCGCCAACCAGATCTTCCAGGACTGGGCCAAGCTGCCCATCACGCGTGAGCAGTACACCGAGGAACTGTCTGCCTTTCAGCAGAAGCTCTTCCCGACCGCCAAGCCCCTGCCCGGCGTCGTCGAGCTGCTGGCCAACCTCGACCGGACGGGCAACGGCGAGGCCCAGGCGGGCAACCGCGTGCACATTGCGCTGGCGACCAGCTCGCACGCCGGCAACTTCAAGATCAAGACGGCGCACCTCGAGGAGCTCTTCACCGTCTTCCCCCAGGAGCGGCGCGTGCTCGGCGACGACACGCGCCTGCAGCCCGGCCGCGGCAAGCCCCTGCCCGACATCTTCCTGCTGGCGCTCAAGACCATCAACGACTCGCTGCCCGCGGGCGAGACGCCCATCACCCCCGAGGAATGCCTCGTCTTCGAGGACTCGGTGCCGGGCGTCGAGGCGGGCCGCCGCGCCGGCATGCGCGTCGTCTGGTGCCCGCACCCCAAGCTGAAGGAGGAGGTCGCCGGCCGCGAGGAGGAGATCCTGGCGGGGCGGACCGGGGAGGCGGGCGATGTCGATCTGCACCAGGTCGGCGAGCTGGGAGACGGTTGGGCCGAGTACATGCTCAGCCTGGAGTCGTTCCCGTACAACAAGTACGGCATTGTGGTTCCCGCGTGAAAACAGAGCAGCAAAGTGGTGACCGGCGCGGATGCCCGCACCAGGATGGAGACACGGATACCGAGACACGGGCCAGCCACACGGCACAGTACCCGGTTACATGATGCGTAGACAAGGGCTGCCCTGCACCTTGCAATGAAAATCTGCATCCTCGCAAGAACACGAGGTAGACAGTTCACAGCGTCGATAGCAGAGCAAACTGAATTTGCCATAGACATGCATATACAACCCATTCGTATTGGCTCCTCTCGTGAAGACCGCTCAGAGACATTTCTTCTTTTGCGCACGCCGCCGCCTTCCATGGCCCCAAGGCGGCCTACCCTCTGCGCACTCAAAAGGCCTGGAGACGTAAACATTGCGCATTGAATTGAAGTGCTGCGGACCGAGCCGCTCCATCGTACGGTTATTGAGAAGGCCCCTGGCAATTTGCAGACAGGCTAAGTTACATCGTACTCCGTGCATACACACAATAGGCACAGACGTTGTTTTTGCTCGTCGCCGGCAGCATGTCATTCCTCTCTGGCGAGACATCATATTTGCGGGCTGCAGCGACTTGTGCGGACAGACAACAAACAATCGTCCACTCGCAAACCAAATGGCCAAAGCTGCGCGCCTCCGGACGCCGCGGGCCGGCACAACACACGGCTGCGACGCTGCAGGGTGAAGTCATCAGAGGGCAAAGCGATCACGGGCCCATCCGTCATCACGCAGCAGAATCTTCGATTCTCGGATATTAACTTGCTCACCTCGGAGGGGCCCTGGGCAGGGCAACTGTCCCAACTTACGTACTCCATACGGCTTGGCCTCTGAGTGAGACAGACCCAATGTTTATGTTGGAGGTCGGCTTGCCAGGCTTGGCACGCGATGTCACCTCGCTCCGTAGGTCGGCGTGATCCTTCCGACTTCCCCTGCCATGCGACTGCCGGTCCCTGTTGAAATTACCGGTTTGGGGATACTGTTGACCACTGCCGGCGAGGGCTCTGCGGGTCGAGGAATGAGGTCGACGGCTCGTGTCTTGGACCCATCGACAGAGATTGCTGCAAGCCCTGGCGGCCGGGATCGCCAGCATAAGAACCGCAATGGCCCCGAAATGTAGCTGCAGTTGTTGTTTCGGTCGCTGTTCTTGATCTCCTTGTAGATTTGTAGTTGTTTCTTTGGTCCTCTCGTTTGCTCTCCCAGGCCGCCATGTGGTTCCAAGCCGCCGCAATCTTCTTTTCGAGCCTGCCTTGGCTAGTATCGTCTGCACCTGCTGGTACGGAGCAGGTTCACATCGACTATGATGCCATCATCGTCGGCGGCGGTCCTTCTGGACTCAGCGCTTTGAGCGGGCTGGCTCGGGTCCGGCGAAACGCGCTGCTGATCGATTCTGGCGAATATCGCAACGGCCCAACTCGACACATGCACGATGTCATAGGCTTCGATGGTTAGTATAGTGCCCAGTGCTTTGCCAGGTCTCTCCTCGCTGACAGTGCAGGCGTGACTCCCGCATACTACCGCTGGGCCGCTCGGCAGCAGATCCAACACTACCCCACGATCTCGATGACAAACGGCACGGTGACCAATATCGAGCCCATGCAGAATAACACCGTCTTCAAGGTGACCGTGGACGTCCAGGGCCAAAAGAGCAAGAGCATGACGGCTCGCAAGATTGTTCTCGCCACGGGTCTCCGCGACCTGCTGCCGGCCACGCCCGGCGTCCGTGAGAACTGGGGCAAGGGACTCTACTGGTGTCCTTGGTGTGACGGTTTTGAGCACGCGGACCAGAAGCTGGGGCTCCTTTGCCCCCTGGAGAAGGTCCCACGCCTGGTTCGCGAGGTTCTGACTCTGAACAAGGACATCGTCGCCTTCGTCAACGGCACCGACACGCCTGAGGCGCGGGCGGCCACGGAGCAAGAGGACCCGAAGTGGCAGGAATTCCTGAAACTGCACAACATCAGGGTCGTGAATAGCACAATTGCTGACGTTGAGCGACTGGCCAACGGCACCACGGGCAATGAGGACCCCAGTCTGCCAACCAACCCAGAACACGATCTGTTCCGCGTCGACTTGGACAACGGAGAGTCCATTACCCGGAACGCGTTCCTGGTGGACTTCAAGGACGAGCAGAAGTCCAGCGTCGGAGCTGACATGGGTGTCCAGCTGATCGCGGGCCGGCTGAAGGCGGATGTATCCAAGGGCATGCTGACAAACATTCCCGGCGTGTACGCCGTCGGCGACGCCAACTCGGACAACTCCACCAACGTGCCGCACGCCCTTTACACCGGCAAGAGGTCGGCAGTCTCGCTGCACCGTGGGTTTACATCTCATCAAAGGGTATATTCAGGAGCTGACTCGAAGCAGTGCAAATCGCGAAGGAGATGGCCACGCAGGAGGTTGAGAACCTGCCCGAGGGCAACGAATCCACCAAGAGAAGCGAGGACGAGGAGGCCCGAGCCGTGTGGAACGTCATGAACGGTCGCTCTGATGAAATGCTCTATGCCGGAGAGTTCGACCAGCACTGAACGAGCTTGGGCTTTGAACCTGCTAGTTCGGTGCAAAGAGTATGCGCTCTCATGGAGGCGAGGCGTGCAGCAGCATAAGCGCGGCCGCATAGCAGCGGCCGCAGACGGGGTCTGCTTTCTATGTGTTCATATTATAAATCGACAGCGACGCCTGTATTTGGATTAGAACTATCCGGAGATAATACATCTTAAGATTAGGCCTAATACGAAGTACCTGCCGGCGAAGGATCGGCGACATATTGGCTCGGCTTGACCGGTGGTGGAGAGATTCCCGAGCTTCCGGTCAGGTCATTATGGCAAGCCGGAAGGAAACCCCGCCGAGAACGGCACGCGCCGTGCCTGCCTCTCACCCGGAGTGAAATGTTCCCGTACGACCGCAGGCCTGAAGGTATTTGAAGAATCCTCACAGGAATCAGCTGTTGCCTGCGGAGCCCGGGAGTGTCCAGCAAGCCGGACGGCCGGGGCGGATGCGCACCCCGGTCCCCACGGACTTCCACATTAGATGGCCTGTCTGACGCCAGGCACGGAATCCATTGGACGTGCGTTCTCGTCGATGGTTACGCGGACCGGCGGTAGGTGGTGGGTCGGCGCAGACGCAGGAGAAGCATCTCCCGTGTCCGCAGGTAGTAATTGGTCACCAGCTCCGCGGCCGGAATTAAGGAGAACGGAAGTGGTCATGGAGGGTGAGTACCTATAAGCACGTAGCAGTAGGCAGCTCCGCCCTGGTAGACCGCCGGAAGGGACGGAGGCCAACTCTGGAAGAAACACGGCGCAAAGATGCCTCTGACAGTGGGGGAACACTGTGGTTCGTGCGCAGGAGGAGTCCATGGCCATGTCCGACACGATTACGGAGTACCGCTGTCCCAAAGGAGCCAGACGGCGGACTCGTAAGTTCGTGTTGCCACGCTCGTGGTAAGCACTGCTGCCGTCGCTGCCCAACACCCAGGCATAATGTAGCAGGAATGGATATCTCGGCGACGGAACGGGTGCGGAGTAATGCCGAGTCCTCGCCTCAAAGGGGGCAAGCCGCCGTCGTTGAGGGCAAAAAGCTGGCGACGGCAACGGCGAGTCAACCCGGGGCGGGTTGGCTGGAGGCGGCCTCGGACATTGGTTGGCCCACATCCCCAGGGCCTACCAGTACCCGCCCTTTCGCCGAGGTCCGAAGCGGCAGGTCGTCGGAGCCGCCACGACTTCCGATGGTCCGCTGCGCGCGATAGGATACAGGGGGGACGATACGAAAGCGATTGTGCTCGTAATAGACGGCGAGATTGAGCTATTCCGCGGCTGGCTACGTCCAACACTGACCGTGGCCGTAAACTATTGAATCGAGGGCAAGCGACGGGATTTGCTGTAATCCTCACTGGGCATTACGCCGGCACACGCCGAGCCCCAGTCGCGTGCCGCTGGCCTTTGCGAGCTGCGCGACCATGGCTGTTACGCCGGCCAACTGCTCATCACTGACCCGTAGGAACGAGGCGAGACAAGTCGACGAGCCCGGGAGTGCTTACGCAGATGGACACAAGCGGCGGCGAGGCGTTTCGGAGCTGACCGGCCTCGCCCGCAGTGCCGTACGCCTCATCGCTTTGCTTGCTTCTGTCGACGCTGCGTGGCGCGTGAGGGTTGCCGCGGGGGTCCTTGTTGCTTCCGGGCTGCCATGACCCAGTAGCCGTGTCGGACGACGGACGACGCAGAAGCAGTTGCTCCCGGCGCCTGTATGGATCTCGTGGGCTCTCTACGGAGTACGCGCATTGCCTCCCGTCTCATCCTCCTGGCTGCTCGGTGTCGGGCGTGGCGCACGCCCCCAGTTTTCCCATGACGCGCGGTCGGTGCTCCGGAATGGTGCGAGAGAGGGACTGTGGAGAAGCCCCGGCAGTAACGAAGACGGGGCCGCCGAGACTGCGTTTAATTCACGCACCGAAGCCGGCCCTGCTGGAAATGCTCCATGGACGTGGCGGCTTACACGTAATTGCGCGTGCCCGTAGCCGGCCGCGGTGGACAAAAACACGAGCAGTGGCAGGAGGGCGCACCGGCCGTCTTGTCGGATCGGAGGCGATGCGACGAGACTCTGCGGCGGCACACGACTGACTGGCGGGCGGACGGGCGGGCATATGCATTGAGCGCAGCCACCTCGACGCGCTGGCCCCCGTCGGCAGATGGGCCACTGGCTCGTCCTCCGTCCGAGAAGGCTGGCTTCCCTCGGCCCCACCCGCCTGGACGCGAGCGACGCCCCGGGACGATCGCAAAGGAGCAGCTGGTGCCGCCAAACCCGTGTCTCTGAGCGCGGCCGCTCGCAAGCAGCCGTGTGCCAAAACCCGCGCGGCGAGGACGCCGACGGCCATGGCAGGGGGCGAATCCGTGCTGATCTGATCTGATGTCAGTGTCGCCCACACCAGCCCGGCTCCCGCGGCGGCTGTGCTCACCGGGTCGGGGGCACTCTGTATCCGCGCCGCCCTGGGGCAGGCGAATCGTCCCCATGATTCGACTGCGCCAGGCCGGCCCGTGGCTTGCGTCGGCGCAGGCATTTCGTGCCGCAGCAGACAGTGGAGGACAGACAACGCCGGAAGCCAGCCGGCGGGTTGCGGAACGACACCTCAGGCTTCCAAGGCTGAGCAGGGTCAGGCACCTAGGAGGGTACGAGTAGGTAGGTACGACACGCAGCTTCTCTTTCGGCGCTGCTCGTCGGCGTCAGCGGGAAGGCGCTGTCACGGTACCCCGTACGCGAATCTGGAAGCCCGTCCTCACCGTGTCAGGCTTTCCCGGCAGGCGCCGGATTCAGCGTGCTGTTGGGAGCCCACGAGCGGAGAAGGCCCACGAACCTTTTTCGCCGACCGTGCGACGCTGGGCTGCGTCGCGGTACCCGAGACGGGGCTGCGCGGCGGCTGCGGCTGCTGCCCTCCGAAACAGTGGCTCTGCGGCGGCCACCTCGGGCGGCGCGCGCTGATGCCCACCCTCGCCCGCGGCAGCGTGTGACAACGGGACGCCTACCAGTACCTGTCTACCTGCCTACGTACGGTGCACGAGGCGCGGCGCACTCCGTGACTGCCTAGAGAGCTACTCGTACGCCGCCGTGCCATGCCAGTCCAAATGCGCAGAGCTCTGCTGGCGTCGGCGGACAAGCGAGGCGACCTGGCCGCAGCGCGCGTCCTCGGGCGTCCTCAGGCCGCGTCGCCGCTTGCTGCTGCTGCCCGCGCTGCGGAGTTGTGGCCTGGCCGCTGCAGGGTGGGGCACGAGCCCGGCACCACAAGCCGATCCGCCCGTGCCTCATGCTAAGGGGGGGGAGAGGGGAGAGGGCTGCTGAGGCGGCTCTGGCTCTGGCCCTGCAGGCGGCGCCTTGGGTCGGGCTCTGGGCGGGCGGGCTGGCTGGCTGGCTGGGACCCCTCCTCCAGCGCCGCCCGCCCCGTCTCCCGTGTCCTCCTCGACCTCCTCGCCCGCCCGCGCCCACCACCTCCCTCACCTGTTTTTCCCTTCTCCCTCTTTCAACACCACCATCACCGCATTCTCATCCTCCAGACGACTCCTGGAGACGGCAGTCGCTGCACCGCCTTCGGCCCCGTCTTCGCTTCCAGCGGCTCGCCGCGTTTTTTTGCTCCCTTACCCCCTCGCACGCGTGAAGCGCGGCCTGCCAGGCGCGTTCTCCAGCCCGCCCGCGCAGTTTTCTACCCCGGCGCCGACGGAGAAGGGGGGCGTGTCGCGACCACCTCCGGCGTCAGCTCACTCGCCGTCGCCCTCTGCATCGCAGCCTCAACCACCACCGACGAGCCTGCGCCTCTCCATCTCGCCCGCTCCGGCCACTGGAACAGGCTCCGTCGCCTCGTCTTTTTTTCATCCCGCGTCTCTCACTTCCCCTCGCCCCTCGCGCGCACGCCCATGTCGTCGGCAGTGGTGCGCTCGACCGCCCTCAGGGCCGGCGGCGCCTGCGTGCGCTGCCGCAAGGGCAAGACCAAGTGCGTCTACGAAAACGGGCGCGCGCCGTGCAAGAACTGCGCAAAGGGCATGCACGAGTGCTATCTGCCCTCGGAGAGCATGGCGCATCACCATGGCCAGAGCCCAGCTCGCCACGCTGCCGCGCACCGCCCAGCGCGCGACAGCCTCCCGGCTTCCGGCCCCGGTGCCTCTGACGCCAGGCAGCCCGTTGTGGGCGCAGCCTCCGCCAGACACGTCCAGGCCGCCTCCGAGAAGTGAGTCGATTTTCTCCCCTTGTCTCGCGCACCCTCTCCTCTCCTGTCCTCTGCCCTTTGCGCGTCGGCCGCCATCGCCGTCGGCCTCGTCGGCCTGGCGCTCCGTCTTCTCCCGCCCTGTTTGTCCCCCCCCGGCGTCGCTGGCCCCGTTGTTGGGCCCGTCGCTGGCCCCGAGCCATTTTTTCTGCCACGTCCCGCTGCCGCCGCCCTCTGCAATTCGCCCAGCCGCCTCGCCCATGCCCTTGGCTCGGCGGTGGCCCCAGACCCCACTCGTCTCCTCACCTCCCTCCCCTCCCCCGAGTGGCCCTCCGAGTGGCCGCGGCGCACGCGCCCTGAGGGCCGTCTCGACTCGCTCACATGGCGCCCGAGCTGCATTCGTCGGTGGCCCTGGGTGGTCCTGTTCCCCGCCTGCAGCCCCCTCGATCCGGCCCCCTCGAGCCGGCCGCCAGACCCTCAGCCGGCGGCGGCTGTCTTGCTCTGGTGCCTCCCAGTGGCACCCGCGACGCCTCCTCGGATGCTGTTTCATTTCCTCTTCATTTCCCTTCACTTCATCTGGACTCTTGCCGCCGGCCCCTGGCCCCGCGGCCGCGTGCACCCGCTTGACCCGACGGCCGCTAACCTCATTGCCCAGGCTCACCCCGGAGCTCATCGCCGAGTGCGAGCGCGTCGTCTCCAAGACGTTCCCGGCCTGCGTCGCCTTCCACAAGCCGTCATTTGTGCAGCAACTCAAGAATGCCTCTCTCGAGTCGACGCTTGTCTATGGTCTTTTGACCTGCGCTGCCAGGTGAGTTTCGCCCCCGTGTCTTCCCCGCCACGGCTGCTGCCCCTTCCGCGTTCCCACAACGGCCCGGATGGGCCCCTCCTTGTCGTCTCATCACCATTCCTCCGCCGCAAGACTGCATCTTGGCCATCGCCTGCCATGAGCCCCGCTGACACCGTCGCCCCAGGAGCTCTCCCAGCCTCATCCGCCGCTATGGGACTCCGACCCAGGCGGCCGAGACTTTTGCCGCCAAGGCGATCGCTCTCATCAACCAGAACCTGGACCATCCGAACCTGGCCGACATCCAAGCCCTCTGCCTCCTCATCATCCACGAGTGGGGAACGAGGAACGCCGTTCGCGCCTACATCTACCTCGGCCAAGCCGCTCGTATGCTGCAGATGTACAGGATCCTCAACAGCCACCACACCGCGGACAATGCCGATCAGTTTCTTCGCGACGAGTCCTTCCGGCGCACGCTTTGGCTGATCTACGTTCTGGATTGTCTCCTGACCAGCACTCCCGGCCGCTTTCCCGCTCTGGCTGTCCAGGACTCGTCCGACGTGCCCCTGCCATGCTCCGACATCAACTTTGCCTTTGGAAACTCCGTCTATGTCAAGACGCTCTTCCAGCAGCTCGGCCACAGCGCCCCGTCGCCTGGCCACGCCCCTACGGGCGACGTTGGCGAATTTGGTTACATCGTCCTCGCCAGCACCATCTGGCGCGATGTCGTGGCCATGCTGACCGTCACGACGCTGCAAAACTTCAGAGAGGAGGACTGTGCCAGTCTCATCGCCAAGATCGAGGGTCTTCGCGCGTCTCTGCCTATGCAGTTTGTCGACAAGCCCGGCCAGATCAACCTGCACATGACCATGGGCTCGGGCTACACCTTTGCCATGCTGCACTGCCTGCTGCACTGTGCCACCGTCTTCGTCCATCGTCGCCGACTTCTGCAGGAGGTGACGGCGCCCAACTTCACGCTCGAGTCGTTCCGCTTGAACGCGAGGTGCCACGACATTGTCGACCGGCTCTTCACCTCGTGCCACGGCACCATCTCCCTGCTCACTGCCGTCGAGGCAGGCGCCGAGAAGGACCATGCGACGTGCTTCCCCATCTTCATGCTCTTCTCGTCATTCACCGCCAGCGCCACCGTCGCGTACTTGTCCCTCAAGGGCCTGACGCCGCCGAACGCGGTGGAGACGGCCGCGCACATCGTCAAGGACGGGCTGCGCTTCATGCATGAGGGCACAGAGAACTGGCCTCTGATGACGAGCTGGCTGAGGCACCTGACCGTCATGCAGCGGGTCCTCAACAACGACGCCAACACGCTTGTGGGCGGCAACGCCGCCTCGGGATCATCCAGGCACGGTTCCCACTCCCTGGGTACCGCCGGCGGCATCAAGGACGAGCTGTCCTCCAATGCCGACACCAATCCCGACGCCATGGACTACGATCAGCAGGCAGCACAGGGCGGCGCTCCAGGCCAGAACGCTTTGCCTCCCCGCTCATTGTCGGAGTCGGTCCGCGACGACAGCGAGCCCCCCGTGGCCATCCCTCGCCGACCTGGGGTCACTACTATCAACGGGGGCTCCGGCGGCGTTTCGACGCCGGCCACTGCCAACTCGCCTCCGGGCATCGCCCCTCCGGCGCCCATGCACTCGCACGACATGAAGCAGCAGAGCCCTGACGTGGTTTCCAACAGCGGCATGGTGGCTGCTCAAGAGGGCCAGACCACGAGCCAGGACATGACGGCCCCGGAACTATGCCAGGCGTTTGAGAGACAGCTGCTGGATCTGGACGATCTGGCTGCTTTCATGGGTGGCGGAGTCTAGTCGGCGACCGTGAGAAGCGTGCGATCCAGATTGACCCGTTTGCCAGCTGCCGTCGAGAGCGCAGAGCAGCAGGCATCAACAGCGAGCGGGAGTTGCGGTGAGGAAAGTCGTTGCTAAGGAAGAACGTGTAGGATTATGTAGCTCAGCCGGATACCCGAAATGGTGGAACCAGGGAGGCGTTGGGTGATGCCAGGGTGGCCCTTTTTTTTTTTTAAGAAAAGAAGAAGACTGGTCTTTGAACTCTGTCACCTGACATGGAGACGGATTTTGCGCAATTTTCAACATTGGGCAGTTGATTTTAGCTGCAAGGCTCTTGTGCAGGGCCTGGTAATTTGAAGATTTATGTCCAGCATTGATGCGTGCCCGTCGTGACTGGAAGTTGAGCAGCAGGAACTCCGCTTCTGCCTGATATCCGTGCTTCATTACACGATGGCATTGCGTACAGCTTGGAGGTCGCTGCTATCTCAGACGGAGAAAGGCCCCCCCCGGATCCACAGCTCACGAGAATATCACGGACAAGTCTGAGGCAGAGTGGACGAAGCCATCTCATTTAAGTTTGCCTCTCGATTAGACTAGAGCGGCATAGATTGAGGATAAAACGAAGTTTCAGCTCCCGCAGCGCGTCGTGCCAATGACACGGTCTGGATAAGGCAAGGCCTGGAAGGCGGATCAGACTCTTGGGGCTTGTGAGGGACAGATGGCGGCAGCACTACTGCACGCCCTTACTCGTAGTGCCTTGTTCGATGGCTACTCGTACGTGCCGATGGTTCTTGTTGTTCGGAAACCAATCGGGCCTTTGATGCCTTCGATGCGGGACTGCACGAGAATGGAACGGCTGCCTACCCCACGGGGGCGCTGGGCCCGCGATGGACACACGGGGCACGGAGACCAGATCTGGGAGCCGCGAGTGTGGGTGAAGGTGGGGGGAGTTCACATACGAGGACGCAAAGCTGGGGATACCCGGCAAGCTAAGCTAGGAGGCTGATTGCAAGAATCAGGGGAACCGTTTTGTGTTCTTTTTGCCCACCTGTTCGTGAGAGTTGCGTGGGCACGATTCTTCTCCTTCCAGCCCAGGAAATCGCTTAAAGACATCAACGGAGCGTCATCGTGTTTATGTCGACTGATGAATGCAGTCCCTCCCCTGAAACCGTCAAGTCCACGACAGCGGCAAGTCAACGGCGGTCGTAGCCTGGTGCCGACGTGGCGGGCGGACGAGCGGGGTTGTGGCCGGCAGTTGTGGTGAGGAGGCGCCGGCGGCAGGATGTCCGGGGCTCCGGGGCTCTGCGAGGTGAAGCCGCGGGGCATCGAAGGCTTGTGGCCAGAGGCTGGGCAAAGGCGGGAGGAACACAACTCCCGTCTCCTACTCGTCCTGCGCTACGCTAGTCCGTTGTGCCCCTCCGCGACCATCACGGGGGCGGCGTCACGTGAACCCGCCCGGCGTATCTCTTCCAGTTCTTTGGCCGTTCGACTAACGGACAGGAACAGCAATATCCAGCGACGACCCTTAATTACAGAAAGAGTCCAGACCACGAGTAGCACGAGTCCAGCACCCTGGGCCAGAGCCCGCCAAGGTGGTGCGACCGGCAGAGGATTGCCGATGAGCGACGCTGACCTGCCCAGAGGGGCTTAGCTGGGGTGGCGGCTGCTGCTGCTGTCTCCGCCCACGGCAAGCTTCAAGGTTGTGTTGAGGCTTATTATATGCGGTTTGATACTGGGGACGAAACTTCAAGGGTTCAATGGATGGAAGTCGCTTAGCCCGTTGTCAGCCTTGCTCCTGTACTAGTAGGTCTGTCGGCGTGGCCGAAGCTCGACTGGACATTCTTCGAGCTACGATGGAATGCATGGAAGCGCACTTGACAAGCTGCGATATCGAGTCGACGTTGAGTAGGACCGGCCCGCCAACCTTTGAGCTACGCACAGCTCGCAGAGGCCTATTCCCGGCCGCGTGAATCAGAATTGGCGTAGCAATCTGCTTAAACCTTCTTCCTGCTGGCCTGCTCCGGAGTATGGGTTGGTAATATTAATCTAGGAGTGGAGGCAAACAGCCCAGCACGGCAAGCTGTCCGGCCTGGTGGAGCCATCTTCGGCGCCGCAGCGTATGAACCATCGTGGCCGACCGTACATGAACCGCCGTGGGCAGCGGGAGCTGGCGTGCAAGGTCGATGGCGCCGGTGCTCGGCATGAATACCGTCTGCAGGAGGCTCCCCAGGACAGGAGGGTGTGAGACGGCAACGAATGGAAAGACAGCACGCCGTGGCGGCATGCCCGAGGCCGCCAGGAAGCGACGTCGGGCGCTGTGGGCGGGAATAAGTAAGCCAAGGTAGGGCATCGGGGCCAATGGCGGGGTCGCGGGGGCGGCGTTGTGGGGGTTGGGAGAGCAGGCAGGGCGGGCGGTCGGAGGGATGGCGATCCTTGCCACCTACGTCGTCAAGCCACCACGGTTTTCCCCCCAATTGCTGGCCGGCATTCTCGTGATGATGCGAGGTGAGACGCTGAGTCGGGTCGGAGCTTTCTTCGCTTGCGGGCTGTGTGGAGAAGCGACGGGCACGATGGGCTCGTCCGGCTTGCGGGGGAGCCGTGGCGGCGACTGGCAACGGAAGCTAGATAAAAGCTAGGGATGAGGGTTGCTTTTGTGTGTCTCGAGCGACGGACACGACGCGGACGGCGATCGCGTATAACAGGATCTGCAGCCCCAACCCGGAAACCACGACGCTGCCTGTCAGCCCTGTGCGTCCTTGCTTCTCCTTCTCCCGTCCCTTGCCCTGGTCCCCTGTCTTGTCCTCCACACCCTCCTCACCTCTCCATCCATTCCCAACCGCATATCAACCCGAGCAGGGCCCGCAAAGAGCACGCAGCTGCTGCTCGTCGAGTCGTCTCCGAGAGCAGGCGTTGACAGACCGCCTCACTCCCTCCACTCCCTCCTCTGAGCGGCCACAGCACCACCACACATCGCCACCATGCACCACACGGACGGCGACAACGAGGTGGTCAACGGCGCGGCGCCGCACGAGGGCATGTCGGCCGGCCAGTACCTCGCGACGCGCTTCTCGACGCTGCGCCCGCCCATGCTGCCGGTCCCGAACCCGTTCAAGCTGCTGCGCATGCTCAACCGCCAGGCCTGGTCCTTCTTCCTTCTGGCTGTCCTCGCCTGGGTGCGTTTACCTTGATGCCACTCCACCACATGCCAGCCATACTCGGCCGTCGTGTACCTTGACCGACTCACAGACTGACCGGTATTGCAGACCTGGGACGCCTTCGACTTCTTCACCGTCTCCCTTACCGTCAGCGACCTCGCCAAGACATTCGGCAAGTCCAAGACGGACATAACATGGGGCATCACGCTGGTGCTCATGTTCCGCTCCATCGGCTCCATCCTCTTTGGTATCGCCGCCGACCGCTACGGGCGCAAGTGGCCGTTCATCGTTAACAACCTGTTGTTCATCGTTATCGAACTGGTAAGTCGCCCGACGTTTTGTGGCCTAGTTTTGTGGGTTCGGTGGTGCAACGGCACGCGTCGAATTGACTTTCGCGCCGTCCGTCACACCATACCTCTTTGTTGCATTTTGCCGTGGATGGACAATTCTGCGTCGCTGCCAGCGCGGCGGCCAGCACGGTGCAGTTTGGTACAGTCGAGTAGACATGTGTCGTCTGCGGTTCCCGTTGCTTGGCGTGGGCGGTTGCACGGCGGTGCCACCCGTCTTGGCCTCACCAGGGTTCGCTGCCGGATGAAGACAAGCATGCTTGGCGCTTCCGTCAACGCGATGAATTATGATGGCTGTTTTTTTCTTCGCTCGATCGATTGACAGAGGGAAACTGGAGGCTGACCGTTGCAGGGAACCGGCTTCACCACGACCTACTCGCAGTTCCTCGCCTGCCGCGCTCTGTTTGGCATCGCCATGGGTGGTCTGTACGGCAACGCTGCCGCCACAGCACTTGAGGACTGCCCCGAGGAAGCGCGCGGTCTGATGAGCGGTATCCTCCAGCAAGGTGTAAGTGCTTCATCCAGAACGGAGGCCCCCCCGTGCCCCAGCTGACGTGCCCAGTACGCGTTCGGATACCTCCTCTGCGCCGCCTTTGCCCGCGGCCTCGTCGACACCACGTCCCACTCGTGGCGCCCGCTGTTTTGGTTCGCCGCGGGCCCGCCCGCCATCTTCATCGTCTGGCGTCTCCTCCTCCCTGAGACGGCCAACTACCGCGAGCGCCAGCGTCTGCGCGCGGAGGCAAGCCAGTCGGGCGCCGACGCGAAGTCGGCCGGCTCCGTCTTCATCAGCGAGGGCAAGGTCGCCCTCAAGCGCCACTGGCTTCTGCTGTCCTACCTCGTCCTGCTCATGGCCGGCTTCAACTTCATGAGCCACGGCAGCCAGGATCTCTACCCCACCATGCTCGAGAATCAGCTCGGCTTCTCGGCCACCCAGATCACGGTGACGCAGGTCGTGGCCAACCTGGGTGCCATGCTCGGCGGCACCGTCGTCGGCTTCAGCAGCCAGTCCATCGGCCGTCGCTTCAGCATCATCATCTGCTGCATCGTCGGCGGCGCCCTGCTTTACCCCTACACCTACGTCCGAACCCCGGCTATCATGGCTGCCGCCTTCTTCCAGCAGTTCTGCGTCCAGGGCGCCTGGGGCGTCATCCCCATCCACCTCATGGAGCTCTCGCCCGGCGCCTTCCGCACCTTTGTCGTCGGTACGGCTTACCAGCTGGGAAACCTGGTCTCGTCGGCGTCGTCGACCATCGAAGCGCGCATCGGCGAAGAGTTCCCCTTGCCGCCGACGGCCGAGGGCGTCAAGCGCTACGACTACGGCAAGGTCATCTGCATCTTCATGGCCTGCGTGTACGTCTACGTCATCATCCTGACGTTCATCGGACCCGAGCACCTGCGTCGCAGGTTCGACGTTTCACATGACGAGGACGCCAAGCTTGCCGTGGGCGCCGAGGTGGTCAATGCCACGGGGAAGGGCTTCGAACATCGAGGCAGCAAGGGGGCCGAGGTTGAGGAGGACGAGGAGAAGAGGATGTCAACCCACACTTGATGTTGCTTGTGTTTGGTTCGTGTCAAGGAGTGGTTTGTTGCAAACTCGTCTGATCACAAGTCGTGAGATTCGATGCCACGACGGACGCCGCGATTGCTCGAGATGATTTGAATAATTTGCTTTGCCAAGCGCTAAGCTCGCAATCTACACGACGTTTTGACGTCTTCGCTGATACAAGAGAAGAAATGCATTATCCTCGTGAAAACCCAGTCGTGCTGGCACCCCAAAGTCCATCCCGCCCTAGCTGATCCCGGCAAAGACACCAGCGGCTTTGCGCCACCTAGTCCGAGTCGCTGTCCAGGCCGCGTCTTCCGCTATGGCTCTTCTTCTTCTTGTGCTTCTTGAATGCGTGTTCCAGCACGTTTGCGCCGATGGCACCCGCCGCAGCGGCGCCAAGGCTGCCCAGCATACCGCCGCCCGCCTTGTGCGCTGCCCAGCCGGCGGCGCCGCCTCCTACCAGGGTCGCGCCGAGGCCGCGCTCGCCGTCCGGACCGACCGGACCACCTGGCCCACCGGGGCCGCCGGGGTACTGACCGCCAGGCGCGCCGCCGGCGTACTCACCAGCGGAACCGCCCTGGTGGTACTGCGGCTGCCCCTGGCTGTACTCTTGCGCGCTGCCGCCCTGGTGCTGCGCGTACGAGGGCTGCGGGGAGTGGCCGCGGTTGTCGTAGCCCTGGTGCTGCTGCTGCGGCGGAGCATAGCCCTGCTGTGGGTAAGGCGACGTGCTCGGCGCGTAGCTTGGCTGCTGGCCGTACTGTGGGCCTTGGCCGTACTGGGACTGTTGCGAGGAGTACTGCTGCTGAGTCGTGTTAGTGCTGACCGCACGATTGCTGACGGATGCGCCTTGGGCGTGGAGAGGACGAACTTGGTCGGGGTAGCCGCCGCCGCCCTGGTACTGGGGCTGGCCGTAGCTGTGCTGTTGCTGTTGGCCGTAGCCTTGCTGCTGGTTGTAGTTGGGTTGCTGAGGGTATCCGCCGCCGCCACCGCCGTAGTAATCTTGGTTGGACATTTTGATGGTTCTCGGGGGTGGTGGTGTTGAGGTGATGTGAGGTGGGATGGTCGCGGGGTTCCGACTCTGCGATGAGATGCACCGACCAAGTGGCTGTTGTCGTCGAGAAGGAGGAGTCTGATATTATCTGGTTTATGGAGGGAGAAAGGAAACAAAGGACGCGCTTCGAAGCACGGAGCATCTCTGAGCTTAATATGCAAAGGGCGGAGGCAACCCGTGGCCCCATGGCCGCCGCTGCGGACGCCGCGAAGGCTTGGCCTCGTGCCACAAAGTGACGGCAGCCGTGGCGAGCTGCCAGGATCCAGGGCCCGTCTAAGGGGGCTTGGGGTCACAGGGCGGCCCCGCAGAGTTGGCGAGGCCGTATGGTGGCGCAGTCGGGCTGCGCCAAGCTTCGGCGCTTGCTGGTGAGGCTCCTGGCAAGGCGCTTTGGGGACAGCCGCGAGGGCGCCATGGTGCTGCGTCCCCTGGGGGTAGTGGATTGGGGTTGCGTGGCACGGGGGGCCGTCTGCAGGGTCCTGGTGGGTTGATCTGGGTTCTCTCCGTCCCGGCCGGCTGTGCCGGTGTGGCCTTCGCGGGTCCCCTTTCGATCTTCTGGACTCGCCGATGCGGCGGGCAGATGACGTGAACAGATGCGGGGGGACTTCACTCGCCGGCAGCAAGGTTTCGTCGGTCAAAGAAGCATGTCCCCTTCCTGCGAGCTTGCAACCCGCAGAGCTCCGAGCTCAAGGGGTCCTTGCGGCCGGAGCGTCCGGTTGATGCCCCAACTCGCCATCTGGACGAGCCATGGGCGCCGCAACACGCAGATTCCATCCTACTTGGCACGCTGAAATGCATACTCGGTATATGTCATGCTGGACCCGCACAAGAATGCTCTTTGCCCTACGATCGTTGCCCTATGGACAGTGCAGCGGCGTAGTGAAGCTCAAGCTCACGCAAGAAGGCGGTGTTGCGGAGCCACGGGGACTACGTCAGTTCCGCGGCGGCGCTAAAAATAGCGCGCCAGGAACTAGATGGATGTGTCCCGATCGCGGGTCGGTCGGGAGCGATGGCTATGGGTGCACCGCATATTCAACAGATGTGTTGTGAGATATACCATTCATGCCGCACTCCCCTCAAGGGAGGAGACGGCAGCGTGCGAGTTTTGGGAATCAACGTCGAGATGCTGCTCCGCGGTGGCCAACAATGGGAAGCGGCGAGCGGTGGACTCGCTGTTGTAGGTTCAGCGGAAGAGGCCCAGCGCCCTCGCCTCGTCTTTCGCTCTGGCCACGTCCGTCGCCATGATGTGCGAGAGGAAACCCTAGATATGCATCCGACTGTTGATATGTTCGTTCGTACGCCGTCAGGCAGCGCTCCAAAGATCGGGGTTAGGCGCGGGTTGGCGACCGTGGCCTTCCCCTCGCTCCGCAAGGCACCATCCATCTTCGACGGGTGCCTGCTAGCATTGTGGCAGCCTGAAGTTCGAACTTCAGGCCACCTCGCATGCTTTGCTCGACGATGCACGCAACCACTGGCTCGTCGGCGCGAAGACGGACGAGATGGTACCTGGCTCTCTCCTCCGGGGAACAGCCCGGACAACGCTTGCGGAGCGATGTGAATCGGCATTGTTTGGGGGCTGGTCGTTTAGCGCCATTTCCCCCCCTGACCTGCTTGTCTCTATGGGAGGGCCCTGAGGCTGGCCCATAGGTGCTCGCCCAGTACTCTGTACGGTGTCTGTTGAATGGTCCGCTTTTGAGTTGTCCGAGCGCTCTTGGGAAATGGCAGCGCTAAATGGTGGGTTAATTTTTGTGAGATGACTCCGTCGTGGAGTGCGGCTGAGGCAGCCAAAGAACCACGTTTCGATCTCAACTCCAGGCATCATCTTGGGGGAAGATTATCAAGCCACGTCGCATTCAGGCCTGGCATCGATCGCATGGTATAGCCCAGAATATATACCGGCCGACCAGCGGCGGAATTTCTTTCTCGTGTCTTCCCACGAGCGAAGTCGATTTTGCCCTTGTTTCAAGCCTCCTGCCCGCTCACAAGCATGAGTATACTCGGTACGCCACTGCAATATCGTCGTTGGGAAAGACCCGCTGACCATATGCCACAGACCTCCCCCGACGGATGTTGGGCTTCGAGGAGCATTATGGCATGATGTTTGGCATTGATACTAGCGGCAAGACTACGCTGCTTTATCGCTGGATGCAAGCCGAGTCGCTCACCACAACACCCACCCTCGGTTTCAATTTTGAGACCATCTCTCATGGCGGCAAATGGAAGGTGACCTTGTGGGATATGGGAGGTGCGTCGAAACGCTCATTCGTCGTTTTGCTGGTCTTGCGTGCGGCGGGCTGTTCACTCATGGCTCAGTCGCTCCTTTCACTGCAAGAGTACTGACACTGTTTGAAATGAATGGGACAGGACAAGATAAACTGCGACCATTTGTACGCATCTACCTCCAATCAGGTCGGTTCGTCGTCTTTGTCCACGATTGTCTTTCGCCAGATCGACTCGACGACCAGCTGGGCTGGTTCCACGATTGCGCAAAGAAACTCCACGAGGTCGGCGGGCGGCACATGTGGGTGATATTCAACAGGCAGGACGGTCTACCCGCCGACACGCGGGACTCGACGGTACGAGACCTGATGTCACTGTACGAGGCGGCAGCAGACCGGTACTCGGACTCTCTCGTGGTCAAGGTTCTGCAGCTGCCTGGCTTGAGTGGCAAGGAGGGCACGCAGACCCACGCCGTCTTGGACGACATCAAGCAGACGTTGCAAGGGGAACAGCCGCCCAAAATCTTATATCGAGAGCCCGAGTCAAGCAGATGGAAGCAGGTAGAGAAGATCGAGGTGATGGTCAAGGCAGACAAGTCAACACCAGACGAGTTCTGCCGCTTGCTTGAGAGAGGCGAGCTGCGGAAACTGGGCCTCTACGAATACCTCAAGGCTGCATACTACATTATGCTTGATGGTTCCGCTGCCGGGTCCAGCATCTTTGACAGCGCAGAGATTTTGATGAAGCACTTGGAAAAACTGCGAGTCGTGCAAGGAACCGACCTCGGCGACTTTCCTCTGATCCCTCACCGGCAAGTCCTCCATGGCCTGCTGGCTGCCCCCGCCATACTAACACGACGCAGGACGATGGCTGTTTTCTGGATGACTCAACTTCGGATAGCCGCAGTCAACTACGTGAATGCGAGGAGCAGGGGGCAGCTACCCTCACGGCATGAGTTCAAGAACTTGGTGATGCAAACCCCGGAGCTCATGGACCCATCCTTGTGGAAGGACTACTACTCCCCGGATCATTTTTTCGGCCTCCAGGCCCGCAAAACCTGGTGCCCCCCGGATCTCAAGCCGTTTCCGTCAGTCCTCCGGGGCTCCAGGTCATATGCACGGGAGCAGAGGACCGTACACGGCGACAATGATCGCCTCATCCGCTTCGCTCTGGGCGTTGTTCAGGAGAGTCTAAGGTCGAGCCAGAAGCGAGGCGCCGTGGTGCAGCAGGCAATCGGAACATTTAAGAAGTCGACTATGCGTCAGAGACTGCAGCCGGGCATACATCCCTACTCGGAGACGAGGGCCTACTTCTGGATCCAGCTTGTCCATGCGGCTCTTGCCTCTCTTGGGGCTAAACAGCCCGCCAAAGAAGCCTCTGTGGTTGACTGGAAGATAGGCGCGCAAGCCTTGACCCCCTCTGCATTCAAGGCTCTATTCAGGATCGTCGGCGACGAATGGAACGAGTACTACTCTCAAAGTCTCTGGGACAGCATTGCGACGCGGATGGAATTCAAGAACCCCGACAGGAAGCCGTTGCCGACGCTGGCAAACTTCCCCATGCCGACCCCCGAGAACGTGCAACGCGCGCGCTCCAAGCTGGCGTACAGTTTTGGGCTCGCCAACGAGCATCTGGAGCTGCCATCGGCGGAGGACCTGAAACTTGCCGCCGAGGTGGTCATCGACGAGGCTGAGTTGGTTGAAGCGGAGGACCTGGGCGGGTCGACCACCAGAAGGGACAGTCACGCAAGGACACTCTTGCGCCTGTATCAGGCATTGGCTCACGAAAAGTCTCGAGACGCCAAAACGGAGGGCGACGGTTCCGAGTCGGCGCTGGGAATTGCGGCGTGGGATGCAGAGCTGCCCGGCTCCGACGGTGATTGTCTAACGCACACGACGTTTTGGTCCCAGCAGCTCGTCACAGCCATGGAAGAAGCGCCCTCGGCCTCGTTCGAGGAGCTCGTCAGTGCCAAGCCGCACTTGGCGTACGAGCAGCTGCCGTTGGTATATTTCTCGTCGCTGTTTGCGGCGAGCGACGATGATCGGTAGACGGTGGACGGCAGCAACTCTTCGCCAGCCCTCGGGCGGGCTGGCGTGGCTATATGTAATAACCAGCCCACGCTGTTTCACGATGTTGCCTCGTCCCCGGGAAATGCATCCCTTTTCTTGTATTCAGCTCGTGACAAAGGCCTGATCCTGGTCGCTGACTAAATCGAGGCATTGCAGCCCACTTCTCGTATTCTCCGGAATCGCCGCGGCTTCCATATCTCACTTGTCAAGACTCTGCTCGTGCTTGCTGCCTCCCTCAAGATCTCTGAAATGGCACCATCGGGGGAGCAGGTCCAGCGGGACGCGGAGCTAATCTATCGCTACCACCACATGGGCATGACCCTCGGCCCTGCCGACGCCGTCTTCTGCCTCTGCAGCCTCGACACGCGCGTGGCGGAGCGAGCGGCCCAGCTCTGGCTCGACGGCATGGCGCCGTACCTCATCTTCTCGGGCGACTCGGGCGAGCTCACGGCCGGCCTCTTCAGCAAGCCCGAGGCCGAGGCCTTCGCCGACATCGCGCGGCGCATGGGCGTGCCCGACGAGCGCATCATCATCGAGCCGACGGCGACCAACACGGGCGAGAACGTGCGCTTCACGCACGCGCTGCTGCAGGGGCGCGGGATGCGGCCCGCGTCGCTCATCCTCGTGCAGAAGCCGTACATGGAGCGCCGCACCTATGCCACATTCAAGAAGCAGTGGCCGGACCCGGAGACGGCTTTTACCGTCACGTCGCCGCAGTTTGAGAGCTTCGACGACTACCCGGACGCGGACAACCCGCGCGATCTAGTCATCAGCATCATGGTGGGCGATTTGGCGCGCATCCGCGACTATCCCGCCAAGGGGTTCCAGGTCGAGCAGGAGATTCCTCGCGAGGTGTGGGCGGCGATGGAGCGCCTTGTTGCCGCGGGTTTTGACAAGCATTTGCCCCGTTCGTTTGTGCTAAACAATTGAGGCGTGGTTGTCGTTTCGGCTGCCCGTGTTATCCACCGAGGATGGGGGTTAGAGGCAGAGAGGTGCGGCGGGACGCGGACCAGGAAGCTTTAGGCTGGACATTTGTTGGTGACGGACTGGCATGTCTGGTTGTGGGCGTGCTTTGGCCGATTTCATGCAGCTAGCGGTTTTTCTTGAGAACAGGTTGATTGGGTTGTCGCTTTCAGAAACCCCTGAAAACTCTCAAAGATGACGGCGTCGAAGCCCTCTAGCCAGCGGCAGCTCACCGAGACGTGGTCCACGGCTACCAGGATCTTCACCTTGAAGCCAAAGGCACACGTCGGCTCTGCTTCCGGGTCGCGCTTTTCAGCAACCCCCATCTGCGCCTCTCGCTGCTTCTTACGTCGCCATGCGCGAGCCCACACCTTGTCGGTGGCCCGCCCTGTGCCCTCCAGCGCCTCTCTGTCCCAGTCCCAGGATATCAAATCCAGCGCGCCAATAGCGCTACTGAGGCTGTCGATGAAGTCTCCAATGCTTTTGGGCATGGGAACCGTAGTTGCGTACTCCGTCGTAGCGGGCAGGATGTTCTTGGACAGGGCGGCCTTGGTGCCTCTGGCCACCTCTTGCGCCGGTCGCATGGGCACGAAGCTCCAGGCAACGACCCAACGACGCGTCTTGTTCCCCTGCACAAATTCAGACACGGCGAAGTTGGAGATTCCGTGCTCTCGCAGCTTGCCGACGAGGTGCGCCACGCTGGACAGGAATCCCACCATGGACGTGTACCACTGCACCCGACCTCGGAGCAGCAGCGACTCCTCCAGGATGCGGCTGACGAAGCCCACTTCGCCCCCTTCGGTTACCATCTCGGTCCTGGACCCCGTGCAGGCCGTGAATGGGGGGCGGGATTTCTGCTTGGCAACCTGGAGCATCTCGGCCTCGGACTCGTAGAACGGCGGGTTTGTCATGGTGAAGTCGATGGACTCCAAGCCGAGGTCATCGAGTGGTATGAGTGCGTCGCCCGGATTGCGGCCAACCACGCTGATGCGATGCCCCAGATCGTTGGACTCGACATTCTTGCGTGCCCATCTCAGGCTCTCGGCGTCAATGTCTGCCCGGGTCAGAGCTCGGCCTCGTACAGACACGGCTTCTCGGACTCACCAGTCGCGAAGAATGACCACGGGCGCTGGGTGCAGCCAAGAAGGGGGTAGATGCAGCTTGCTCCAGTCCCAATGTCGAGTGCAACAAGCTTCCGGCCGGGCGCATCGTAAGATGAGGTGTCAAGCAGGTCCTTGAGCCAGAGGATATAGTTATGCCTGTTGGTCACCTTTGCACATCGTCAGCAGCAGCCCATGTCACGAAATGAAAACAGACTCACCGGTGGACAGAGCCGATCTTCCGGAAGGTCAATCTTTAGGCCGAAATCGAGCTTGAGAAGCGTCTTGGTGAGTTGCATGACGGATCGGGGGTCGCAAAAGTCGAGATCGTGGCCCTTTATCCTGCTCATGCCGTCAGAAGCCATCCCTCACGGCTTGCCGGGACACATACACGGCGGCAAAATCCGGGTCGCGACGGCCCAGCTCCCTGAAATTGGGCGGTTTGAGGTAGAGATCGCGGAACCGGCGGTCCTTGGCCACGAGAGCCGCGCGAGGATCTGAGGACGCGCCGGGAGGGCCAGCCACAAGCGGTCGCGTGTTGCCAGTTTGCGGCATTGCGTCCTCACCGCTGCCGGCGACCGACGCCTTGCGTTTTGAGGCCATGGCCGGCCAGAAGCCTGAGTCTGGTGAGATATAAGGGATTGAAAGGTCGAGGTTGTGGTCAAGGTCGCTCCCGGTGCAGGTGCGAGAAGCAAGATCGCCTTGGAGGTGGGGCGATCAGTGAGCGCTGGAGACGGGTGAGGCTTGGACTTGAGTGAGACCGCAAACGAGACCAGCGCTTATTAGCACTTCCAACAACAAGAAGTGATGCCGAAGAATTCGCATGAACCGCCGAGCGTACCTGTATGGATTCGATTGATGTATATAGACACTTGGAAATAATTTTGCTACGCCGTGATTGTGAAAAGTGCTTGTCCTGACAGCGCTCCGACTACCACAGCAGCACCCGCCACCGCCAGCCATCGAGCATCCTGATGTCCGTCTCGTCGACGTCGGCATCGCCCCTTTCGATCCGCTCGCAAAGCCTCTTGATCCTCTTCTGCATTGTCTTGGCTACGCGCAGCGTCACCTCGTTCTGGAAGACGTACAGGACCGCGAAGACGAAGAAGGCAATCTTTGCCAGGCCCCCGCTACCGAGGACGCCCTCGCGGATGCGTGACATGAGACCCTTGGACCTTCGGAACGCGTACTCTGTGTCGTTGGACGACGACTGCGACTCGTGGTCGGAGCCGCGCCGGAAGATTCTGCGCACAGCGGGTATGAACATGGCGCTATCGGCATCTGTCAGCAACTCCTCGTCGTCCTCCACAACTCCACGTTCCGTCCAGAGAAGACGATGCGGGCCACTCACATGACACCACCGAACAGCCATCGCCGCCACCGGTGCTCCTCGGCTGCCTTGGCCAGGCCGCGAGTCTCGGCCTGCAGGATCCTCAGCTCGCTCAGTACGGCGTTGGCCTGGGCGCTGATGCGGGACTCGAGGTCGAAGGCCGGGGTGCTGCTCGCATCCAGGCGCTGTCGCTGGCGCCGGAGCGCGAGGTACTCGCCGAGCCCAAACTGGCAGTTTGCCTTGAGGTTTCGGATGTCGAAGGACCCCGTGCGCGCCACGGATGCTGTGGTTTGCATCGGTGGCCTCGGGATGTCCACCATGCTGCCGGGGTGATCGGGAATCTGCGACTCTGGGCCAAGCTGCAACCCGAAGCTGGAGCCTGGAGGAGCGGGCGCGTGGCCCGCGTTAGACGGCGACGCGATGGGTCGAGGGTCCATCACCGAGAGAGGCGGCGGGTCCATGCTGTGGGTATGACGTTCTTGCTAGGGATGAGTCGTTTTCTATGCAGAGTTATCGTCGGGGATGTATGTTTGACGGGGTCACGGTTCGTGACACCGGCGGAAGCTGCCAATATCTGGGTGGCTGGTGGCTGGTGTCCGGGGAACATCCAAGGAAACCCGGCAGACGTCAGCCACCGGCACCCCACCTTTGGGCACCGTTGCAAACCCCAGAAGGTGCAGAATATGATAAATAGCGGATGATGGAGTGCTTGCTTGCCATGGGGACGGAGTATTTGCGGCGAGGTAAGAGAGATCAGGCCCTAGAAAGGCGATGATGCGCATCGACAATTTCATCGAAGAGCCGCAGGCACCGCCATTCTCACGCCAAACGGAGTTACCACCATCTACATTCGCCACTGGTGGTCTGCTTTCTGACGCTGAGAGCCAACAATGCCGTACAGACACATCGCCGTCTGCGCTTCCGTATGCAGCTAGAGTATTAGGGTTTTCCCGCGTGCTGGGGACTTTTGAGGCTTGGAGTGTCGACACATGTCCCGCAGCACTTACATGCCATTACACATCGCGGACCGCCAAGGATGAGCGCCGGAGCCGGATCCTGCTTGGGCCAGACGCGGATTTGTTGGCCTTGACGGTGGCGATCGGCAGCGCCGAAGTCTACGAGTAGGTGTGAACAGACCCGACCTCACGGCCAGAGGCAAGAGGGGAGAGAGGGTTCCAGCCCTTCCACGGAGTACGAGCAGACTCATACGAGCCACGATCGGAGACTGTGGTCAATTACGACCCCGGACGGTTTTCCGAATTGTAGTGTACTCCAGAGACATTTCCGTCCTTGCTCGACGCCGCGATCGCCACATAGCCGGTGGAGCTTGGCTCCAGCCGCATCTCCAAAACGGGCACTTACACCGCGGGTTTGATATTGCCTCATCGTTCGCAATGCTAAACCTAAATGAATCAGTATATTTGGGTACTATTATATAACACCATACACACCGTAGAGGGACAGCGGTCCTGGAGTCTTGGTCATGTCTAAAGTGCTTGCTGTCGGGTGCCTCGTCGGACTACCTACATGTACCTACCTACCTACCTATGTAGCTCCCGTCCCATGGATCATGAACGGCGCAACGCCATCTCAGCTCCATGCGTCGCAAAGGGCAAACCCCTATAGAAGACTATCCTACGCTCATTCCTTCGCCGCATCTGATCATAGTAACTCGCCACTGCACGCCAGCCGTGGCCCGCACGCGCAGTGCATGTGGGGGCCACCAGACTCCTGACTGGAGGCATGGTTCGGCGACCTAACATCGTATCGTGTAGGAGCAGAGTACGAACATGAGCTGTATTTGGCCAAAGTTAATGCCACTGGGCACATTCAATTTCCTAAATATTCTCGGTCTTTTTCCCTTGCGCTAGCATCCGTCTTTCGATTACCCGTTCTGCAATCTTGTTTCTAATCTCTCTATACCCATCCCCCGTAGTTTCTGATATAGTGTAGAACAAAGCTCCGATACGCTGGCTAAACTGCTTTCCCTCATCTAGCGTGACAGTCCATGTTGCTTCAGGCCTGCCGGTCTTATCAGCGATGACGAAAAAGAGCATCGGAGGCTCGATTGGTGGCGCCGGGTCCTGTTCACGCGGCGGACGTCTTAGTAGTTTGGTGAGGAGGGCTCCGGCACGCACCCGCCAAGACCGGGACTCGACGACCTTTTCGGGGGCTGCGCGAAGCGGCGGCGATTGTGGTAGCATCGTCCGGCAGATTCTCTCGTGGAGCTCCTCGACGTAGGCAAAACTCCGCCGGTCCGTCACGTCGTATGCAAAGATGACCGCGTCCTCGTCTCGTAGGCAGTAATGGTCTAACCGCCATCCATCAAGGTTAAATAGCACACGGCGACCGTGAACTTCGAATATTTTACGTTCGGTGAACTCTAAGGTAATATCGAAAGTGTCGTACAAGCCACTACCATGACATAACTTTACGAAGGCATTAGACAAAGTTACCTTTAAATCTCCGAGGACGGTCTATGAGGAGGGCTCACTCTCTGCATCAAACCCCACACGTCTACCTCCTTCGCTGCCTCCACGGTAGCGCACATGATGTAGTCCAGATGAATTGGTTCCACTGGGGGCATATTGTCCTGGCTGTTGCAGAAGCTCACATGAGATGCGCACGTTTCACTGACTGAGGAACACAGATGCCAAACCGGGAGATAAGGGAAGGGGATGGCGAGATGTGGCAACAGGCCGGCTGGAGGCGTTGGTTGAAAGAAGCAAGCTGCGTTTGTTGGACGGCTCGACGTTGCGACTGATTTGGACCCCGAGCCCGCCATGGATGGGGGCGGCTCGGGCGAACTGCGTAGAGGTCTGAACAGCCACCCAATCGCGGGCCTCCCGCCGACCAGTGACAGTACGCGAGAGACAAATGGTAATTGCGAGGGGCTCGCATGCAGCCGGCCCAACGCGAGCCTTGCCCCCAGCCGAATGCCGATACGGACGTTGCAACCCACCGTCCGTTTCACGCCCGCCTCGTAAAACGCCGCCTCGTAAAACGCCGCCTCGTACGATCTGAGTGACGTAGGGTCGAATTACCATCGTGTCTTCTATCGGGCCCGGCAGCGCCATGAACAAAAGAATCCCGCGAGCACGTGCCTGGTTCGTCCCGTCGTCCGGGCCGCAAGCCGGCGCAGAAGAGCCAAGACTCGGGAGGAACGTCGATGGCTCGTTAGGTTCATGTCGTGACCGACAGGCCAACCGATACCGGAACGCGATGAAACGGCATTGTCAGAGCCGCGGCCCCCAACGGCCTCAACAGAACGAATGTCATCCTCGTCGGCCGCGCAGATGGCGAGACTTGAGGTTGGGGTCCAACCCGGGAGACGGCAGGCTAACTGAACCGTACGAGCATGGCCTTCGAACGCACGCAGCAGGTGGTATAAGTATTACGGAGGGGGCTCCCGTATCGCTGGACTCCTAGCAGACAAGCCCGTGGGTCACATTAGAATTCTCTCATGAGCTACTCCGAATATGATGAGCTCATCACTTAAACGGCTGCTGCTCGGCAGCGTCCTCTGCGTGGCCTTCCATGGACCGGGCGAGGCCGTCTTCATTAAGTCGGCGCCCCGATGCCCGGACGGCATGTATTATTGTCAGGACCGCTGCGGCTCGGATGCCCTCGGACAGACTTGCTGCGAGACTCCCAATGGCATGCACAATCTCTGCGGCGCAGGTGAGCAGGCGACGCCGCACGCATAGCAACTCTCAGACACATTGACACGGGGCCGCAGGTACCATCTGCTGTCAGTTCGGATGCTGCCCGGGCGACACGACATGCAACGCCGCCGGGGCGTGCGAACGAATAGTCAAGACCACAGGGAGCAGCGGCCAGCCGATCACCACCACCCAGACCGTCCAGCCGGGACCCGGGCCAGGTCCGCCGACGGAATCCTCTCCCGGGAGCACTGCACAATCCACAGCGACACATGGCGCTGAGCCGACGCGGAACCCCACCGACCCCGTATCAACGGCGATTTCGCAGACCGCCGGCACGGGAGAACCGATCATTCCCCCAGGTGGCGGATCGACACCGACCGCCAAGACCCCCGCGTCTGCCGGGATCTCGGAGCTTCCGGGGACGGGGGCCCCCACCGAGCGGAGCGGGGCGCCGGCACCCACGGACGGCGCAGCCGTGCCTTCACCGTCGGCCCCGGGAAGGGACTCGACCACTCATTCAGGTGAGCAAACGATATCAACGCTATCAAAGAGCCCAGATTCGGCTTCTACCAGGCTTCCGGAGACCTCGCAGGCAGGAAGCCCGGCTCCCAAGCCTGGCGGCGAGCCGGCCACATCGACAGGGACCGGATCCGTTCCGACCGGGATATCAAAGGCGAGCTCGCCCAGCCAGTTAGATGGGGGCCCGACGGCGTCGACAGAGACAGATCTTGTTCCGACTGAAATTTCAAAACCGCCGCAGGCAGGCTCGCCCACCCAGACAGGCGGTGGATCGACGGCGTCAACAGGCACGAATGCCGTCTCGACTGGGCTGCCGGAGACTTTCCAGCCGGCAAGCTCCATCACTCGATCAGACCATGACTCAACGGCCCCGACAGGGACTGACGCCGTCCCGACTGGAGTTTCAAACCCGTCACAAGCAAGCGCCTCCACGTCCCCTTCAGATGGTGGATCGACGACAGGAACAGGCACAGACTCCATCCCTGCTGGGCTTTCGAAGACTCCGGGAGCGGGCCCTTCTACCGCTGGGCCAGATGGAGTTTTGACAACCACGACTGGGACAGACTCTGTCCCAATTAGGATTTCAAAGCCTCCCGGGGTGGTCATCTCCAACAATCAACCAGATGGGTCATCTACGACGCCGACAAGCACAGGCTCTGTTCCAGCCGGTCCTTCGGGGCCTTCGCAAGCAAGAAGTTCTACCAATCAGCCAGGTGTTAAATCGACAACCGCAACAGGCACAGACTCGATTCCAAACCCTTCGCAGGCGAGGAGCTCTGCAACTCAGTCAAGTGGTGAATCAATATCCACAACAGGCAAGGACTCAGCATCAACGGGACTTTCAAAGCCTCCTGAAACGGAAGTCTCTTCGGCATCCGCTACACTGACCACGACGAATATTTCCAGCACCCCGTCGACCGTCACCGGAGCCGACAGCCTCACTGTCGTCCCAGTCGGGACCAACTCTGCGACATTGCCCCCGGTTTCGACCCGCAGCGAGCTGACCACGCTGGGCCAAACATTTACCCTGTTGTCCTCTCCCTCCGGAAGTGTCTCTACGGGATCTCCAAGCACTTCAAATTCTCAATACCTGCTTTCATCTACAACTCGGGACAAAGCATCAGCTGTCCGCTCGAGTGACGGGCCCGAAACGCCCACCGAGCCGGCCAACTCGAATGGGGTTACAGCGAACTCCTCCGGGCAGCCCGTTCCAACAAGCGATACCCATCTGCCTGCGAGCCCGGTATCATCTTCAACAACCGATGCACCTTTGGCTGTCTTCACGACCTGGCCTGACGTCACTCTCGTCCCCGTCACGACGTCCAACGAGGATCCAAACCCGAGAAAGCCCGAGCCAATCCTTCCTTGCACCATGTGGTTCTTTTTCGTCAGTGTGACACCCTTTTCAATGAGATATCAGAGGCTGATTAGCGCAGATCTGCATATCTTGGGGAGATATTCGAATCACAGGCTGGAAAATACCACTGCCCCCTGGCATTTACCCCCCGTACGATCATACTATTGTCCCTATGTGTGCAGCTTCACGTCAAGAGATCATATATAGCTAACGTTTAGCTTCAAGGGGTCCCCCACCGAACCTCAAGTTCCCTCCAGGAATCACCGTCACCAGTTTGCCGCCCTGGCCGCACATCACGTATGCCCCAACACCCCCTCGAATACGAGACGTTGTGTCCTGAGCAGAGGCTAACACGAGGACCGACATCCCAGCATCGGCAACGACCGCCAGCCCACCTACTCGTCCAAGCCAACCTCGTGCGAGACAAAGTCGGCGACCGTCTGCGCAACGACCACCTCGTTTGGCGTGTCCGTCTCCAACCACGCCACCATAACCACCGAGACCAAGGTCCTGTCCACCTGTGACACCGTGCTCGGTTGCGACGTAAAGGACGCGGCGACGACAAAGACCGAGACTGGCGCCTGCTCCACCAGGACTGTTACCGATGTCTGGGTAACCTGTACGGCCACCGCGAGCGGCTCGTGCAGGACCACAAGCACTTTGGTGGTCAGTGGCTGCGACGTGACGCCGACGACGGTCTCATGCGGCAGGCCGGCGGCTACCGGAATCGGGCCCCGAGCGGATGGGGCCGCATGCGATGTTCCCGTGAGGTACGTCATATATCCCAAGGACGGCACGGACAAGGAGCAGACGGGCGTCATAGCGGCGAGGCTGAAGGCGACCGCCGCCGCCGAATCGGACATCTACACGTCGGACACCAAAACCATGGGCATCAACTTCTGGCTCGCAAACCTGACCCACACTCAAGCACGCGAGCTCGCCGTGGTCTTAGCACCGGAGGCAAGTATGCGCGCGCGCCCTGCAAGATCCTGACGCTGACGTACGGACAAAACCAGATGGCAACCATGTACACGCAGAACATATTGGATGACCCCGTCCCCCAGGATACATCTCGCAAGAAATGGGACGGCGACCCCACCACGGAGGACGTCTACCAGTCCGACGCCCCTCCTCACCTTGTCTTCGTCGGCCAGCAGCGCGAGCGCACAATTGAGTCGTACGGAGGCCGTTACTACTTCGACAACGCCAGCCCACCCGGGCAGGACGTGCCGGTGTACATCGTGGACTCTGGCGCGTCGCTGGACCATCCGGTAAGCAGTTGCCGCCGGCCGGCCGAACATGACCCCGAAGTGCTCACACGCAAGTTAGGAGTTCGTGGACATCGCGAGCAAGACACGATGGCTCCACGTCGGGCGGGACGTGGACGTGGCGCCCGGCGGTGAGAACGCCCGGGATGACTCGTCGCACGACAAAGGTCACGGAACGGCCATGCTGAGCCTCGTCTCGGGCAAGACGCTGGGCGTGGCCAAGGCCGTGAGCCCTGTCCTCGTGCGGTTGCCGCGGACAGACCTCGATCGCTTCCCGACGCTGGAGAATTGGATCGAGGGGCTTAGCCGTGTCAATGACGATGTGCCGGGCCGCAGCGAGGAGACAAGGGCGATCCTCCTCCTGTCCGTACACATTGTACGGACTCGCTTCATCAGGACGAGACCCGAAGGCCCCGCGGACCTCTCCGCCGGTTTTGTGGGCCGCATGCGGCAGCTTTTGAGGGACCTGAGCTGGAAAGGGGTGCTGACTATCACCGGCTCGGGCAACGGGGATCTGGTAAGTCGCGAGCTGCACCGCCCGGCGGGCCATGGACGCGGTGCTGACAACTCAAGGGAATCGACGGCTGGCCGGCCAACTTTGGCGTCTCAGGGAGCGGCGTGCCGGAGCTCATCGTCGTCGGCGGCGTCGACTTCACCGAGCCCACCGAGTTCAACCGTTACGGCTCCTACGACCCGGCCAAGGGGTTGCCGCACATCTACGCACCGGGCACCAATATAAAGATCGCGGAGGGCTTGACCGCGCTCTGGCATCAGCACCTGTACAGAACTTCCAGGGGCACCTCGGACTGTGAGCAGCATCCCTCTCCCCCTCTTCTCCTCCTGGAGTTCTGCTGACGCCTTTGCAGCCGCCGCCCTCACAGCGGGACTCGCGGCGTACTTTTTGAGGCTGGCTCAGACGGGTAAGCTGGACATTAACAAGAGCCCTCTCGGTTTGAGAGCACATATCTTGTCCAAGGACGTGGCTTGGGCTAGGAAGGGCCGGAAGGCTGAGCTTTTTTCCATATGGAACGGCGCCGCCCCCGACGGCCGATCGTGTCCGTGGAAGGGTCTCCGAAGACTGGCCCGTGGCGTAGCCGGGTCGTCGGACGTCTGCGAGGTTCCAAGTCCCTCGGCGAGCGGAAGCATCGTCACCAGCATCACCAGAAGCATCACCAGAAGCATTCCTAGCAGCACCAGTAGCATCAGCAGCATCACCAGTAGCAGCAGCAGCATTGCCAGCACCACCAGTATCACCACCACCACCACCCCAAGGGAATCGTCGACGGTAGTGGTCATCACAACCGCCGCACCCACATCGACCCGAACCACCTTTGTCACGTCGACCACCAAGTCGCATCAGCCTATTCCAGACGAGGATCCCAACAATAGTCCTGGGGACGACCGCTTCTACCGTGGTCCGCAGGTCAACGCCGAGATTGACGAGGCGTCGCTCACGTCACCGCTGCCTTAAGACGAACTGCGACCCCATCACGCTGCAACATCGGGCCATGGCTTGCGACGCGGCCGAACTTGATGACCAGGGCCACGATCCTATACTGCGCACAAGGGTGAGGTCGGCTGAGGGGTGGCGTACCATGACGAATTTAATACCATGATGGCTACATATATGCGTAGAATAGAAGTATAGCCGTATCACACGATGATCGGTTTCCCGAGGAGCTGTTGTTGACTGTCTTGGCCATTACGGCGATTACATGCGCCGCTGTGATGGAAGAGAAAGTTTTTGAGGCGTCACCCTGGCATCAATACAACACAGTCTGCCAAGGCTCCCGCCACAGACTCGTCGTTCCTTAAGTAGTAGTGTTCTCCGAACACATTCTCTCAAACCTATTCTCAGTCTTCTCAAAGCGCCCCCATCTGTAGCACCGTTGGGGTCCGAAGCGGTCGCAGCGTCAAGCGGACCAACAAATCCGCATCATGCGAATTACGCGCCGCTGCCGCATCAGCCATCTTCCCCTCACGAGTCTGAGCTGGCATCTGCATCTTCTATCTGCCACACTGCAAATAGTCCGGCGAATTATGAGTATTATGAACCCCAATGACCATCAGGATGACGAGCTTGCAAAGTTGCCGCATTTGGGGTACATTTACGCCACCGTTGAGGGAGCCAGTGGTGTAGGGGTGCTAAACCTGATGCACAGAGTAGGTCCCGATTGACTCTTCGTGGAGGCATTCAAGCAACATTAACTAAGGTCTCAGCTCTGCTACGGCTTCGTACTTGACTGCTGGGATCCTACCGAAGAATTCACCCATCGCGTCGGACTCCGAGTCTACGGTCACCGAGTCACGCTTGAGCTTCGTGGGCGGTTTTTGAGGTTTTTCCATCTAAGAGAGGAGGAGGCATGCGTCTTTGTGTATGACGTGACGGACCGGGCGAGTTTCGCCTACATCGATGCGCTATACAAACTACTCTGCGAAAAAGAGTTACCGCCGCCGCCGCCGCCGCCGCTGCCTCGAGATCCGAAGGCTGCCTCAGAGTCCCGGTCGTGGCGAGAGCGCGCCAGAGCCTTCCTCGCTCGATTGCTTAGACGTCAGTCGGCTAAGCAAATATCGACGCCGGCCGTCGAGTATCCCGTACCGCTGTTTGTTATCGCAAACAAGGTCGACAAGCCTGAAGAAACATGGGCCGTTACGCTAGATGAGGGAAGGCAGCTTAGCCAGCGCCTCGGAGCTACATTCTTTGCCTTGTCGGCTTTAAAGGGAGACGGATGTAGCCAAGAGGTTACCAACAAGATTGCGGAGCGAATTATCGAGAGACGGATGCTGGCGCATGGTCACAAGACTGCGAGTCCTTGGGGGGCTGGACCTGTCCACTAGCCTGTATTTTTGGGGGAATACAGCATACGTCTACACCTGCTTCGTACGGCATTCTGTCAGCGACTAGTATCAAGAAGCTCCAGTCCTATGAAGGTGGTTGCGGCTCCCGGGTGTGGAGTGACGGAGATTCAGCCTGCGGTGCTTCACCGTGCGGCAGCGGCGCTGGCCGAGGAGACGACGCTGCGGGTGCAGGACGAAACGCCCACACCACACTCGAGGTGCATCGTGTGGTGATTGCGTGACTGGCCCACGGCTTCATGCATCATGTCTTCGGCGACGGGGCCATTGTGGGCTCGCGGCGGCACTTCCGGTCGGAGCGGCACCATGCCGTGTCTTCTGGTCGCCCTCGGCTCCTCGATCCTGAACGGGGAGGCTATGCTGCGTGCGCCGGATAGAAAGTCGCTGCTCTGAGAGCTGAGGCGGAGAACGAGCATGTGACAAGGCTAATACACATATCATGCTGAGACTCTTGGTTCGCCTGGCTGCTGGATCAAATGCTCCGCGGCCAATAGGACCAGGAGGTTGGGTTGTTGGGTGTTGGATCAACCAACTATCTCCCGGCCAAAAGTACTTGTGCTAATTGAAGCTTTTAGGTCGTCGGACGATCTCTTTAGACCGTCTGGCAGGGCAGTCCATGGTTTCGGTCGTTGGCTGGTTGGATGGCTGTTTCGCAACGTATAGGAAGACGATTTCGCAATCATACCATGCACGATAGGTCCAGAGCCATAGCCGTGACGCATATCCCGAGCCCATTTCCGGTGTCGTGCCGTGTCCGGTGTGCGCTGCATGTCCTGCGGCGTTGGCGCAGGTCGTGACGCTCTCTCTTGCACAAGGGTACATGTAATGTAGCGTAAATCTCGAGTTCCATCGGTGACTTTCTGACGGGTAGGTAGTTGAGAGACCGCCTGATACAACTCAAGTGTTTTCCAGACATATAGATGATCACGGCGCATATCGAGATCGATGCCTCCTTCACGGATGTACAGATGGAGGCTGGGGCCACGACGATGCATGTAAGTGCTTGGTGCTTGGGTACCCCATGAGCATGCGATGAGCCAGTTCTCGGCAGACTAGTTTTGTCGCCGGCATTTGGTCTGCTTCTGCGGCAATCCCGCCGCAAGGGGGGCGGTGAGATGCTCCAGCTCCGGAATCCGAATAGACTCGCGCTCCGTGGACGGCTGCTGCGGAGTGACTGCAACGCCGTGGCCTGCGCGGACTAGACCGAGGATCAATGGAGCTACGGCTTCACGCAGCATTTCTTCAACGGCAGGGGGGCTTGTCCACCCCGGTCGCGGCGCCACTCCGAGAGCCAAGGGCCCATGGGCGCTGTCCTGCAAGGTCACGGCGAGCCGTCAGACTGTTGTTGGTTCATGTCAAGCCATGTATGGCTAGGTACAAGCAATTATACAGCAAAACTGCGAAGCCGTTGCTTCGTTTGGACCTGGACGGACTGCTGGGCCGCCGTTGAGTCCTTTGGACCGACTGTTTCCTGGCCAAAAACGGCGCAGTGCCAGAGAATGTTGGCTCGCGGGACCGTAGACGTGTGACTGCGGTCCAGTCGTGTTCTAAGCCGTGCGTGCCTCGCATCCTGAGCCCATGTCTGGAGTCGCGCGCTGCATCTCGAGCCGTGCCGCGTACAGGTATAAAGCGAGCCGACTGCCTCTCGCTCTCGTCCGCCAATACGTCCGCCATCCATCCTACACACCCAACCGCCATCATGGTCAAGATCGCCTTCATCCCCTTGGCCGGTTTCTGGCCACCGTTCTTCCCTTTGTTGCTGCGGAAATCTGCCGCAAGTGGTTCATCTACTGCGGCCACACTCTCCTCAGGAAGGGTATTACACATCTTGAACCCCGTTTGTGTCGTTCCATCTAACAGGTAGGCAAAGGAAACTACAAGACCCAGATCCTCCAGGCCATGCACGACGCCGGCCACAGGAACCCGGACGACAATGATGTTAATCAAGCCCGGTTCACTTGCGATGACGATAACGGCAATATCACGTATAAGGATGCATGCCATTACTGCGTAGATCAAGGCTGGGGTTACGACGATACGTGTCTGGACTCTTGAGCGTTATCACGTGCTGGGTCGGTTCTTGCGGAAGGGGAGGGAGGCAATACGGTACGGGTGGTTCAGGATATTACTGCAGCTAGATAGTTCTGAATAGACTCTGTGTTCCGCCAATTCCTGCAATCCATGTAGGTCCCCACAGGCACAGAGGGAGTCGCGACAACCACGCCCGGGGTAGCCCACGTACGGCGCGGTAGTTGAGTGATGTGTTACTCGTAAACGGATATCTCCACACTGTACATTGCCTCGGGGCTCGCGTCCGCCATCCCATCGGAGCGTTGCCGTGCCGTCCTTTAGGCTGCCTTGCCTTGCCGTGCAGGGCGAGTGGAGAAGGCTCGGGCGTGGTTTTCGAGGCTAATGCAAGCCGTCAGACGGGTGTGGCTGTTGGTTCCGTCCGATGTTGGACCAACTTCCACCACAGCCAATGGGCCCCGGTCGTTGGGCCGTCCGACTGCCGGATCGGGCGCGACGTCGGCCGTTGGACGGCCCCGAAGCAAACAGGAAGGTGGAATGACGAGTCCATGTGGTTCTGGGCCGTGCCGCATGTCCCGGGCCGGTAGTCCATGCCTGCGGCGCTGACGCATATAGTAGCGCGACAGGCCCGGCCTCGACGAGCCGAGTTCGCTTCTCTCCATCGTCCGACGCCCCGTCATCACGCAGCAGAGGCTTACGACGTGGGCGCACCATGGTCAGGCTCGCGTGGCTGCCTCTGGCCGTCGCGGCGGCAGCCGTCCCCCTGGCTGCTGCGGCAAACTGCAGGAGAGGTTACCACTACTGCGGCCAGACGCTCCAAAGGCTAGGTGACGCGAACCCTGGGCCCTGTCTGCGGTCTTCCATCTGACATCGAGGTAGGGGACTACAATGACCGGATCGTCCGGGCCCTTACGAACGACGGCGACGAGGGGCCGACAAAAGTCGACAAGGTGGAGATGGTGCAGACGTTGTTCGAATGCACGGACGATGACGGCAACATCTCGTTTAAAAGGCATTGCAGGTTCTGCGTGGATCAGGACCGGGGAAACAACGACACCTGCCTCGGGGAATAGACCGCGTCGGTGTGCCGGTCCGTTGCCAACCACGACGGAACAGGGTGGCGGGCTCTGCGCCCTCTCAAGAGCCAGGCTGTTGCGGAGGGACGGGGGCGAGGGCGTGCCATCTACGGCCGTCGAGGCGTCATGTGTTAGTACGGAGGCATCGCGGAGGAGTTGACGACGTGTGAGATGGCCCCGGGCAGCCTGCGGCCGAGGGCGGGCGGTGGAGACGGCGTTACGGCCGAGAGGACCGATCCGCAAGCCCATGCTGGCGTGGTGCGGCAAAAATGCTTTCATCCAGCGTCAGGGGAAAGGAGGGCCGAGAACTGCTTCACGACTGTTGGGCCTTTAAGCTGTTTGTCAGCCGTTATGTAGCAAGCAGGGAGGTAACGATGCAGCTCGCTCGAGGCGCAAAACATCGTCGTTTCCACGACGTGCTCCGTGCCGTCCGGGTTCGACGAGGCATCGAATACCGCGCCGGCCTATATAAGCCGAGCGCGTTGCCTTCAGACGAGCCAGGCTCCTTTCCCCGCTTCAAGCTCCAACCTTCATCGTAAATTACCCGAGAAACGCACTCGTCATGGTCAAGATCGCCTGCGTCCCCCTGGCCGTCCTGGCCGCCGCCATCTCCCTCGCTGCTGCGGAGAACTGCCGCAAGGGCTTCCTCTACTGCGGCCACACTCTCTTGGACAAAGGTGGCGTAAATCCCAACTACCGTCTACGACTTTTCTGACAGGCGGCCGGGGGACTACTACTATCAAATCGAAGACGCCCTCCACGATAGCCTCGGCGATAAATGGGGCCAGTACGACATAGACAATACGCTGTTCAAGTGCACAGATGGCAGCGGCAACATCGAATACAAAGCACCCTGCCCCAGCGGGTGCCATAATCAAGGCTGGGGCTACGACGACACATGCGCTTGGAAATAGCATGTACTGAGCTGAGCTGCTGGACATTGGACGGTTGGCTCGATTGCTCCCGGAGCCCATAGTGTTGGAGCCTAGGCGCAGTTGGTCAGCCGCTTCGTAGCGAAAAGGAAGGTCACGATGCAACTCCCGTGCGTCCGAGGCCGTGCCGTATATGTTCGAGGCGTAGCATAGGTCCGCATCTACTGCGTATTCCATTCCGTGCCGTCTGGATCTAACGAGTTATTTATCGCGTCCAACCATTACACGCCCACCAGCCCTGTCTTCAAACGAGCCGACTCCGCTTAAGCCCCAGCCCTTGACACAACCTGCTCGAAAAGTTCGCCATGTTCCAGGGCGCCTACATCCCACTGGCGCTCGTGGCTGCCGTCCCCCTTGCTGCTGCGGGGAATTGCCGGAAGAGCTTTGACCATTGCGGTCAAGCTCTCTTGGACATGGGTAGTAGAATCTTGACCACCGCCTACGCGGCCTTCCAAGGGGCAGTCAGGAAACTACAGGAATCAAATCGAAGACGCCCCTTACCTTACTTGCGAAGGAAGGAGGACTTGGGTTATCTCCTGCCTTTGGGAGTCTGCGAATGAAGACTGGAGCAAGGATGATAAATGCTTTCAGCCCTAAGCAGGTTTTTGCGGAACTCAGGTTGGGTCAGTCAGCGCCGGTGTATCCTCCGCTCGCGATCAGGGTGTGCTCCTTGCCTGTGCGTCGGCGGGGCGTTGAATACATTCTGCTTTCTCTAGACGTGAAGCGGGCCCGGGAGGCATCATGTGCCCTCTGGAAGCGTCGAGAGTGCTGCTGGCGACTGTAAGGTGATCGATGGGGGAACCTTTCCATGTAGGCGTAGCGAAGTGTGCAAAACGAGACTACCTCAGTGCTCCGGGCTCGCTGTGCATCAGAAACGCCTGGGATACCGTGGCGTCCTCTGCCTCCACCTCACCGCCATCCGCGCCGACCAAAAAAATCCCGTCTCCCGCGGTGGTGGCCATTCACGCTCCGAACGCCTCGCTGACGGCCTGCCCCTCGTCCGGCGTCACGGCCATCTCCAGCAGCTCGTGCGCCGCCTCAACCACCTCCCCGTCGATGCCCGCCTCGATGACCAGGTCCTCCTCGGCAAACGTCAGTCTTCCTAGCGCGAGCAAGTACCTCTGGCTCCCCCCATGCGCCATGGAGAGCTTCTGGCTGATGTCGGCCGCGTTGGACGTGCCGGGGTCGGTGACCAGAGTGTGGATGAGGAGCACGCTCTGGGAGATGATGCGGTGTAGGTCGGCGGATGCTGTTGGCTCGGCGAGCCCGGGCACGGACGGTCCGAGGACGTCGGGCGGCGGGGCCGGGGCCAGGGCGGCCGAGGGGACCGGCTGGTCGTACAGATCGTCGATGGACGCGCTCAGGCATGTGACCAGGCGAGGCAGTGCGTTGTCGTGCGATGCGAGCTGCGACGCGCCAAACGGGCACCTGGCAAAGGCGATGAGCGTCCGCAGAGCCGCCAGGCGCAGGCGTCTCCTCTGCCGCGGCGTCGTGACAGAGCGCGAGTGGTGCTCGGTGAGCTTGGCCGACACCCGCTCGATGATGGCGCGCGCGACGACGGCTGCCTCGACCTCGTCGCTGACGGGGCCGATCGACTCGGGCAGCGACGACGTGGTCAGCAGCTCGAGCGTGCCGAGGATGTCACTCAGCCTCTGCCTTGGCGTCAGGAGGAGGAGCACGAAGTCGAGCGACACGAGCCTCCAGAACCCGGCGGCCGTGTACTCGGGGCTGGCGTCGGTCTCGCCGTGAGCGGTGGCGCAGGCCATGGCCGACGTGTGGAGCAGCGACAACATCTGCGCGGTGTCGATGTGCTCCTCGAGGAAGCCGTACGCGTCGCCGCCGGGCGGGTTGTCGTCGGCGACGCGACGGCGGCTCTCGGCGAGGGTGATGATGGTCGCCTGGGCGACGGGGGCCAGGCTCGCGACGACGAGCGGCGCCACCGAGACGGTATGGAGGGCGAAGGTGAAGGAGATGAGAGACACGAGATATTTTACCGGCTCCCAGAACTGCTCCTCGACGCACCTGGCCCACAGCGAGATGACGTGCTCGGCGAAGTCGACGAGCAGCTGCATCGGCCGGTGGGGGTTGCCCATGAGGGGCAGCTTCTCGAAGATCATGGAGGCAAAGGACGTGGCGGCTGGGTCGGAGGGGAAGGCGAACCGCGCCAGGGTGTCAAAGGTCGGCGGCTGCTGCGGAAAAGCGCCGTGGTCGAGGACCAGCTGGAGGAACTAGAGTTACGTGTCAGCCTGGACGTCGTGTTTCTCGGCGAGAGGTGCCCTCACCTCGAAGGGGGCCGTGGGAGCCGGCACCGCGACCCAGGGCTGCTGGGTCGCTTGCGTAGCGGGCTTCTCGTCGCCTCCCATGACGACGTCCTCGGTGTGTGTCTCGAGCGCGGCCACGGGGCTGTCCACCGTCGGGCGCTTCCTCTTGCCCTTGCTCGGCGTCCTCTCGCCGACGTTGGCGGCCACAGAGCCGGAGCTCTTGCCCCGACCCTGACCCTTGGTTGGGCTCGCGGCCATGTCCATCTCGTCGAAGCCGTCGGCCAGCCCCCACGTCTTGGCCGCCTTCCTGGGCGTGGCGAACCCCGGCCCGGCGCCGCCAGCGGTGTCCTTCCTGCGGGCTCGGTCGCTAACCTCCCGCATGTCGCGCTGCAGGAACTGCAGCTCCGTGTTGGCACTCTTCTCGGCGGCGACGGCGGCCTCAACGATGCGTTCTTGCTTCTCCGCCTGTTCGGCGTTGAGCCTCTTGAGGCGTGCGACCTGGGCGTCGTACTCTTGCTGCGCCTTGGTCGAGTTGGCGCGGATGATGGACGCCTCGCCGCGGGCGGCGCTGAGCTCCGCCTCGAGCGCTCTCACGCGTTGCTGGAGGGCCGCGACGACGCTGTCCGGCTGAGCGTGCGGCACTTGCGATGCCGCAGCGAACGCGCTCGCGGGGAGCGGTGGCCGGGCGTACTGGCTCGGCTGAGGAGGGTTCACGATCCCCCGGGCCTGCGGTTGGAATCGCTGGGACCCGGTGAATGGGAGGTTGCCAGGTCCGACACCAGGCAGGAGGGCCCGAGCCGCCGTGGGCCTGTGGGCGGGATCTATGGTAGGGTTCCATCTCGGGTTTGGGGCTGGAGGGACGGATCGCCGCGGCACTTGGGAGCCCGCTTGGTGGTGAGGCTGATGCGAGTGCTGCTGCTGGTGTTGCTGCTGTTGATGTCGTTGTCGCTGCTGCAGGGTGTTGTCGTTGACCGGCCGGCCAACGGGGACGCCGACGTCGTTGGTCACCTCTGTGGTGTCCAGGTCATCGTCCTCCTCCTCCCACCCGTAGTCGGAATGGTGGTGCTGCGCATCTTGGGAGACATGCTTGGGCTGGCTTTGCCTGAGCGCGTGGGCCTGCGTGAGCTGGATGGCGTTCCGTTCGAGTTCCTGGAGAGCGTTGTCGGTCAGGTCGTCGAAGCCGTCGTCCGAGAACTCGTCAACGTCCATCTCACATGACGCAGCGCAACACAGACATTGAGATGGGCGTCTCCCGCGAGACGTCTGGAGGGCTGTGAGGTCTGGATACACGATGGCACGGAACAATGGTCGGATGCCGGGGAGCGTTTGGCAGGAGTAGGTCGCGTTCAACCTCTCTTGCCTCTCGCGCACTAAAAGTGGGTCCTGAATCGAGAGCTCCGTCAAGCAACTGATCGGAGCGGCCTACCCGGGACAATTTCGATCACTTGGCCACGACCTCTGATCCATCACCAAGCTGACTTGCGCCTGGCCTTCCCCGCCAGCGTGAACCTCGGTTTATCCCTCGATGACTGAACCGTGATGTGTTGTGAGTTACAATGCGAGTGGAACTAAGCAGCTTCGTCGAAGCGTCCCTCAGAGCTCTGAATACATGGCTTGCTCCTCAGTCGAGGCACCACCGTCATCTAGCCTGTCCAAGACATCACCCCAGGTCACGTTGGAAAAGGGAGGCGCGTCTACTTGGCATACTGTTCCCGGTGTTGGCAGGATACCATGCTGCCAATAGCTCCTCATAACCTTGAGGCTGCAGCTGGAAGGCAGCACGAGAGATGTATGCTACCATGGTCTGTTAGCTCGATGATGGAAACAGGATTTCAGGTGCTGAGTCTCTTACGCCGTATCCGTTGACTTCAAGGACGACGCTCCCCTCGAAGCCCGAGCTGAGATTATGCGCCGAGCGAAGGGATGTAAGGCCGTCCCACGTGTTGCCAATGATGAGCACGGGGCTTCTCGGGTTGACCTGGAAATCGCCTTCGTAGCGCTCCTTGGGCTGTATCGTCCACTGCGCGCAAGGCATGTAGACTCCCCCGGGTATGCCGTCCATGACTCTGCTCACTTCGGCCATTTTGCCCATGGCAGGCAGCAGTTCCTCAAAGGTTCCCGCCCGAGCGGACTTATCGACGCAGCGGATGCCCACAAGTGCCTGTATCATCGCCAACAATGCATCACCGTCGGGAACAGGGGCGCCTGTCTTGAACAGGTGGCGCAGAAATATGTCGTCTTCGTTACCGTTGATGAGCATATCAAGTGCAGTGGTGAGGGCCGGCCAGCTACCTGTAGAGTAGAGGCTCGCAACAATGATATTGCTCAGCATGCTTCGGTCGAGAATAGCATCGCCAACGGTGACGGGGCGGTATTCTAGCCGCTCGATGAGATCCCACACCGACTGCTCAAGCTGAGCGGCTGTGGCGTTGTCGCGTGCGAGTGGGCAGGCCTTTGGATTCTTGACGCAGTGCTGAAAAATATGCGAGAACTCCTCGTCGGTCTCAGACCACTCCTCGAGCTCGCTGGGTGCCGAAGCTTAGTTGCATGCGTAGGTAGTAGAGTAGCAAAATGAACGTACACATATGAGCGGTAATACTCGTGCGGATTCTGAACGCCATCCAGGATGACCTTGTCGACTTTGTCCGGGAACATGGAGACAAGTGTCGCCCCTAGTGTTGTGCCATATGAGAAGCCTACGCCGGAGTCAGTGACACGCTCCTGACCTGCTTTTCCTGGAAGATTACCCCAGTAGCGCAGCAGACCGTCCTCGCCGAGGGCCTCAGCGACTTGCAGCAAGTCCCGGGCTACAAACGCCGTACTGATGAGCTCACCCATCTTCTTCTGCTTCTGCGCGCACTTCCTGGCGGTAATTTTGCCTCGTGCCCAGATTCGTCCAAGCAGACTTTCATCCTCGGCTCTTGCGACGTGCGAAAGATCCATGGCGAACTGCAGCATCTCAACGTCGGTGTCGTAGCATGCAAAGGGAATAGTATCGCCTGTTCCACTGTGCAGATTCAGTATTACGCGGCGACGCCGACCGAACAGGAGGCTTAGGCTCCTCACCGAGGATCAAAGGCAATAAGGTTATAAGTGCCGCCAGACAGCCTGCGTAGCCTCAGTCAGAGTCCGACGCCTTGCCGACGTGCTTCAAAACGGATGGCACGGCACCGACATCTGCAGGATGGGAGCCAGCTCCGCGAGTGTCGATCGTCCCGGCTCGCCGGGACCCCCAAAGTTGAGAAGAATGCTGCCATTTGCGGGTTGAATGACGGACGGCACTCGGAGAAGCTCAAGGCTCAGCGTCTCCGTATCTGGGTCCGTATAGTCGAGAGGGACAAAGAGTCGGCCACAGTCTACGCGGACGGAGGCCCCGTAGTCCTCCCTGCAGGTGCCCCATTGTATGACTGTCGCGCGGGACACGGCAACGAGGGCACAGATGGCAAAGACTGTATCGAGGAGCATCATTAGAGCCTGCAGTAGGTGTCAGGTTTTGAATATGGTCTCCAGGTCGAGCAGCGGGGTGACGTTCTGTGCTTGTTGACTGTTCTTGCGCGTACTCCGTACAGGGCGCCGAATCGGAAGACGAGAAGCACTTGTATCCAGCCAACAGCGACGGACTCCCATTTTAGGAAGTTCGCTTATTCTCCTCGGAATGGCAGACGGCGCCTTTGGCGTTTGTTGCTGAATGTGAACCAAGCTACCTATACGCAGCCACCAGATGCCGTAGCGTAACGGCGACCTCGGAGCCGCGAAGCAAGACAGCGTGGAGGTACGAAGAAGGCCCAGTCCTACTTTATGCTTCTAATGTACTTCCAGTCAACCAACCTTGGAAGTTCCCGTCCCATCGCACGATGCGATCCCTGAGGCTTCGCGGACACATCCTCTTGAACCCAGCGCAGCTTCCGCCCGTGTAGTCGTCAGGGCAAGCGTCAGGTATCACATCATCCTAAATCCACTCCATTGACGATGTAGAAGAATCAAAGATACCGCATCGGCCGTCCGCGCGGCGTAGAGGCCGTCGCGGCCGGGGACGTGTGGCTGGAGCACGGGTGTGGCTGGTGAGATGTGGCTCCGCAGCTCCGCGAGAAGCTGGGCGCGGGATGCGGCGAGCGCAGGCGAACGAACACAGCTTCTTTTCTGCGACATGTGACATGCAACGTTGGCCTCCATCTCGCCGCCTGCAAACGCGCCGATTGGCTTCAGAGCCAGAGCACCGTGCATGTCGAGACGCGTGAAGTGGCGGCCGAAACCTGTTTCGAGGAGCACCGACGGCCCTCGCCAAGCTGTGGAGGCTGTGGTGATGGCATCGCGCGTCGCGCACTCGTAGGGCTTGCAACGGCCGCGCTGCTGCTGGGGAAGGGCCTTTGAAAGACCGCAGGCGGCAGTCCACCTACGGCCTAGCCGACAACTGCACGTGCTCCTTCTACCGTGTGTGCCGTTGTGACTGTCAGGGAAGGCCTCCATTCCTCTCTCTCCGCATCCCTCTCTCTCTCTCCGCATCCCTCTCTCTCTCTCCGGCAAGTCTTCAGCACGAGTGCCAGTGCCCCGTACGAGTTCTCATGCACCTCGAGCGGAGGCGGCCTTCAATTGCATCCCTGATTCGCCCCGTGCTGCCGTCCGGCCGGGCTGCCGGGAGCGAGCGAAGCGCAACAAATTCCCCCAACCCCGTATTGCGGCCCACAAGCTCCGCACCTCGCCTCGTCCATTGCCGCTTCTAGCCCTGCACGCGTTCGCTCTCCTTTGTCCTCGAGCAGGCGACCGCCGCCGCAACTGTCCAGAGGGCACATCATCGCCCCTCCCCTGCGTCTGATCAGAACGCGCAAACTCTAAAGTAAACACCCGCGCGCTGTGGCTGCGCGACGGGGCATTGGATGCTTGCGTTCTAGCGCTGCCTGGTAGCTGGGTGGCCCTCTCTGACGTCGACCGCCCCGGCGGAGCCCCTAACTGAGGCCTGCCCCGACTTTCAGCCCAGGGCAGCTCGGCGGAAAATTCCCATCCCAACAACCTAATCCACCAGACTCCGCGAGGGCCAGGGCCCGCGTCCAACATCACCACCACCGCCATCCACCCCCCCCGGCTCTTTTGTTGTCGCTGCTCACGACACCCGACACGACACGCCGCTGTCAACCCCCGAGCGCACGCAGACAGCGGACGAGCCCCAGGGCACCCGCACGCACATACCGTCGCCGGCCCCTTGTCGCATCCGCAGAATCCCCCCCGGACCCCCCGAGTCCCGAGCAATCCGTGCGTGGCTCTCGCTTACCTCCTTGCCTTGCCTCACGCGACCGTCGCTTACCAGCCCTCGCCATTGTAGCCGCAGGCCCGACTCGGACACGCTCGCGCGCACCCAGCGACTCTCAACCGCACCACACCACGCACACCATGGGCAGGTCACGGAGAGGCGTGCGCTTCCCCCACGGCGGCGCCGCCAACGGCCAGGCCAGCGGCTCCGAGGGCCGCCGGTCGAGCTTCAGCGGCAGCGAGGATGGCTCTGGCTCGCCGACGCGGACGCGAGCCAAGGCGCAGGCTCAGCTGGCGCCCGTGCAAGAGGTACGATCCCGGAGGGCCGCAATTCGGTGCCTGTCCAAGAGGGCAAGGGGCAAGACTGGCTAACCTGACGTCTCGAGCAGAAGCAGCCCACGCCCGAGGAGGAATACCAGAAGAAAAAGGCCAACTTCTACACGCGCACCTTCTGGACGTTTAGCATGCTCGCCATCTTCTTCGGCGCCCTCTTCATGGGCCACATCTACATCATCGTCATCATCTCCGCCGTCCAGATTGTCTCCTTCAAGGAGGTCATCGCCATCGCCAACGTCCCCAGCCGCGCCCGCTCCATCCGCTCCACCAAGAGCCTCAACTGGTACTGGCTGGCCACCACCATGTACTTCCTCTACGGCGAGAGCGTCATCTACTACTTCAAGCACATTGTCCTCGTCGACAAGGTGCTGCTGCCGCTGGCCACGCACCACCGCTTCATCAGCTTCATTCTCTACGTCTTTGGTGAGCCGCCCGCCTGCGCGCCCTCCCTCTTTCGTGTTCCTCTTTCAGCTAACCAGGGCTCGCGCAGGCTTCGTGTCGTTTGTTGCCACGCTCAAGGCCGGCCACTACAAGTTCCAGTTCACCAACTTTGCCTGGACGCACATGGCGCTGTACCTCATCGTCGTGCAGGCGCACTTCGTCATGAACAACATCTTCGAGGGCATGATCTGGTTCTTCCTGCCCGCTGCGCTCGTCATCACCAACGACATCTTTGCCTACATCTGCGGCATTGCCTTCGGCCGCACCCAGCTCATCAAGCTGTCGCCCAAGAAGACGGTCGAGGGCTTCGTCGGGGCCTGGATCATGACGCTCATCTTCTCCATGCTGCTTGTCAACCTCATGATCCGCTCCAAGTACTTCATCTGCCCGGTCAACGTGAGTCCCGTCCATGCCCTCTCTCCCTGCATGGCTCCTTGTTGCTGACGGCTTCGGCCTCTCGCAGGACCTCGGCGCCAACATCTTCAGCGGTCTGCAGTGCGACCCGAACCCCGTCTTCGTCCCCCGCACGTACCAGCTGCCGCAGTTCTTCTTCCTCCCGCCCAACATGACCTTCTCCCTCACGTTCGCGCCCATGCAGCTGCACGGCATGGTGCTGGCGACGTTTGCATCTCTGATTGCGCCCTTTGGCGGCTTCTTCGCCTCAGGGCTGAAGCGCACGTTCAAGATCAAGGACTTTGGCGACTCGATCCCTGGCCACGGCGGCATGACGGACCGCATGGACTGCCAATTCATCATGGGCTTCTTTGCCTACATGTACTACCACACCTTCATCGCCGTATACAAGGTGACGCTGGGGTCCGTCATCGAGACTGCCATCACGAGCCTCAGCCCCGACGAGCAGGTCGAGCTCGTCAAGGGAATGGCGCGGTACCTCGGAAACCAGGGCGTCGTGCCGGAAAAGGTGAGCTCCAACTCGAAACAGACGGTCCAACGAGCGGTGGCTGACAAACCGTCCAGTTCCTGGCATGCATCGACACGGCCATGTCGAAGCGATAAGCGCGATGCCCTGTTCCTTTGCATCGACCAGGTGGTTAATTCTCCTTCTTCATAAATTATTTCACAGACAACAAAAAGATTGCATGGGTCGGAAGCGTAGGCGTGAGGACCAGTCGGACCAGCCGGCTTGGTACGGGAAAATGGCGTGACGCTGGCAGTGACAAGTTTGGGGCGGCGTGTGCGCTGCTGGGCATTGGCAACGACGAGACGCCCGTGTGGTATGGCAAGGGCTGAAGGAATCTTTAACATGATGAGCCGTGACACGAAGGCCGGCTAGGAGAGCGTGCCGCTTTGCAGCGGGCTCGAGCCGGAGTCGGCTTGTATGACGGGGAGGCCGGAGCGGCGGCGACTAATGTCCATCAACTGTGCAAACCCAACGTACGCCTGCTTGTGTGACGTCCCCATTGTGCCACCTGCATCGCTGGCGAACCCGTGCATGCGCGTATGATGCCCTCCGGACGCCCCGCAGGTTATGGTCCCCACACATCCCCACGCAGGCCGGAGGAGGCCCGGGTGGGTGGGCCATGCCGGTCGGGGCGGGCCGGAATGGCTGTAGGGTTGAGGCATTGCCCTCCCAGTGCCGCCACTCTCATTCTTGCGGCCCCATCGTCTCGCGTGCGTCGAGGGGACCGGCCGAGGTGAAACATGGGGAACCACGCGCCGGAGGGGAGCATGTGGGTGGTCTGCCGCTCTCGCCTCCCACCCATGCTCGACGGAGTCAAAAATTCATGCTGACCAAGGAACCGAAGAGGCAATGACCGGCAGAGACACGCGCCCAGCTCTTCTTGGCTGCAGCGGCGGGTGGATGCGAGGCATGCAGCGCCGGTTGAGACGTGGCGCCTGCTGCGGCCCGGCAGTGTAACGTGCGGTGCATGATTTGCTGATGTGAGGGAACGACGGGCGACGTCTAGAAGGCTTCTCCGCCGTGTGCGGGCTGGCCGTTTATTCTTCTCCGGTCTTTCCATCACCCTGTTAGTTTCCCGCTGCGGCTTCCCACATGCAGCTCACAAGTCCCCTTCACGCCGCGGTGCGCTGCCCTTGTTCCCCCCTGTCCTCCGCGGTGCAAGCCAACACCACCGGCGAGGACCCTGTCCGTTTCTCGACGACAGCCACGTTCTCATCCCTCGGCGCTCACCCGAACGCCGGCGAATCGGCCCAATCCCCGCAAGTTACGTCCGACCTGCACTTGCTCCGCGCGCGGCGATTGGGCGAGCCCAGATGCTTGTTGCAGTCGACAATCCGACTGCTCTTTTGATTGTTGGATCCGAGTCCGCCGCCCCTGGTCGGCCTGGCAAACCTTGATCCCCACACGAGTTGCGACGCTTCTTCTCATTCGTGTTGGCGCGTGGGCATTGCCGGCGCCGAACGCTGTCAGAAACGGGATGGATAGGTGAGGTGGAGAGCAGGGAAGGTCATGGAGGAGGTACGAGCAGAGAGGGGGTGTGGAAGGAGAGGGTGAGGGAAGAGGAGAGAGAGCGATGGAAGGAGAGAGCCGCGCGGTGGGAAGGAGACAGGCTCCTCGCAAGGATAGGAAGGAGCCGGAGACAAGCAAGAAGGCAGGCAGTCCGGATTCATCGTCATGCCGCGCCTCCCCCGCTCCGACGCTGGGGATGGAATCGTCCCCGTCTCTTGGCAGACGTCCCGGCGAGCGATCCACGATCCACATACGTGCGTGTGCAAGTCTGCGTCCGCCGGCGCCCCCGTCGAGGGCGGACATAAAGAGCACGGCGAGACCCTGTCTTCTCCTCTCTCTTCTCTCTCCTCTCCTCCGTCCCGAAGCCGGCCCTCCCGGACCTGCCCTGCCCGGCCTGACACATCCGCCACCATGACCGCCACCGTCGACGAACAGCGGGCGCCCGAGGCCGAGGTCGAGGTCGATAGCGATGAGATCGACTCTACCTACGGCGACGAGCTCGCCGACGGCCTCGCGTCGGACGGCACCTCGCTCCGCAGCAGCATCATGCGCTACGAGTGGAAGCACGGCCGCCGCTACCACAGCTACCAGGCCGGCGCCTACAGCTTCCCCAACGACGAGCGCGAGCAGGACCGCCTCGACATGGTCCACCACGCCTTCTTCCGCCTGCTCGGCGACCGCCTGTTCCTCGCGCCTATCGAGCCCAGCGGCCTGCGCGTCCTCGACGTCGGCACCGGTACCGGCATCTGGCCCATCCACCTTGGCGACCTCTACCCCGGCGCCGACGTCGTGGGCAACGACCTCAGTCCCATCCAGCCCTCGTGGGTGCCCGCCAACGTGCGCTTTCTCGTCGACGACGTCGAGCTGGACTGGGCGTCGCCAGGTCGCTACGACTACATCCACTGCCGCTACATGGCCGCCTCCATCGCCGACTGGCCGCGCCTGTTCCGCCAGATGTACGACTCGCTCGCCCCCGGCGGCTGGCTCGAGCTGCACGAGTCGGCCAACACGCTCTACTCCGAGGACGGCTCGCTGACGCCCGACAACGCCCTCGTCGAGCTCTTGGGAGGCCTGTCACGCGCCTGCGATGCCATCGGCCGCACCATGGACCCGGCACCGCACTTCACCACCTGGGCCGCCGAGGCCGGCTTCGACCGTGTCGAGGAGCGCCGCTTCAAGATGCCCGTTGGCACCTGGCCCCGGGACCCGCGCCTCAAGGAGGTGGGCGCCTTCATGAGCGTCAACTTCTTCGAGGGCGTCGAGGCCTTCACCGCCGTGCTGCTGCGCGACGTACTGGGCTGGGCGCCCGAGGAGGTCGAGATGATGAACTCGCGCGTCCGCTTGGCCGCGCGGCGTAAGGATGTGCATGCCTTGTTCGACGTGCTCGTCGTCACGGCTCAGAAGCCGCTCCAGCCCAAAGGGTAGCGTTGTCGAGCTGAGGAGGCCCGCATCTCGCGTGGCGGGAGAGGGCTGGCGCGGTGCGCTTTTTCTTTTTATCGCTTTCGACGAGCATAGCGTTGCGGCGTCATCGACTACGACGCGCGTTCATTTCAGCGTCTCACGGCTAGCGAAGGCGTTCAAGACATATCACCTGTTAACGTTGGCGCCGTGAACAATCACGCACGGGAGATGGGAAAACCTAGGGCCTCGGTAGAGGCAGGTTGCATGTTAGACACAGCGAAGACCGCATAGGGGTCCGAATTTATGGGCACCCGTTCATCGTGATCAATTAAAGTCGTTTCCTTGCACCCGTATCCCCGCCGCATTGCGCCCAAATCCTCGACATCAAACGCCAGTCTTTGAAATCCTCTTATCCCAAGCGCCGCAGCGCCTTCATGTACAAAAGCCCCGACAGCTCGAGACATCAGCATCACTCAAAGGAGCCCCTCCCGAGCAGACCCCCCACCATGCCGAGCCTCATCTCGGCCCCCTTGGCCTTCTTGGCCTCCCTCCGCCGTTCGCTGTCCCTCATCTGCGTCTTGGCCTCGCCCTCCCTGGCAAAGCCACCCACGCCGCTCCTCTTGCCCGCCCCCTTCTTGATCTTGGCGTCCTCGCCGAAGCCGCCCGCGCTGCCCGCCGTGGCCGCTGCCACGCCGCCCGAGCTCGCCGAGCTGCCCGACAGGATTGTCGAGTTAGTCGTTGCGCGGCGCAGCAGGGCTGGCACCTTGAACGACGACGAGCGGGCCGCCTGCGCGGCGGCGAAGGCGAGACGCGCGCTCGTGTTGGACAGGGTGGAGGCGTTGCGCTTCAGGCTGATGCGGTCGACCACCGTGCTGCCCACGCTTCGGCGGCTCGGGGCTTGGTTCTCCTTGTCGCTGCGAGGCGATGTCTGGTGGTCATCCTCGTCGTCACTCTCGGAGCCGGCCTCCGTCGCCGGAATGACGGATTCCTGCCGCTCCTCCAGCAGGTTCGACAGCGTCTCGCGAACTTGTCCGATGTTGGACGGCTTCCGCGCTCCCTTTGTACGCCTCATGTGCGCGGGCGCTCTGGCCTCGGCGGCCAGGCCCAGCGGCTGCTTGGTTGGCTGACTATCCGGGATGGTCTGCTGCTGCTGCTGCTGCTGCTGCTCTGCGTCGGATTGCGACTGCGACTCGGCCTGCTCTTCCGTGTCCATGACCTCCAAGATGTCCATCTCGTCGTCACTGCCCCGGTCCTCGAGGGTGCGGAGGAAAGCCTGGTTTCCGGGATTCTCGGCCATCTTCTTGACGCGCTCGTCGGAGAAGAGAGCCTTTTGCATCTTGGCAAACTGGCGCCGCTTCATCTTGCGACGCGCTTCGCCGCCATCGTCAGAATCCGAGAGGTCGTAGTCCGCGCCACGCTTGCGGCGTAGCTGACCGGTGGTGATGTCTTTGAAGAGCTTCTCAACCTCCTTCTCATCCTCGGCACGCTCGCGGTCACTGGCAAAGTTAGCACGGCTATCCGTTGGGCAGAGCAGAAACCCAAGGGGGTGGGGCACTCACGCATAGAAGGCGGCCAGCTTCCTCTCGTCCGCGTCGTTGTCAGCGTCGTCATCGATGATTTCCTGCAGAGACGCCGTAGACTCATCATCGCTATCCTCGCCATCGGCACCACCGAGACCGGCGTATTCGTCCTCGGACTCGTCGGCCTGCTCCTCCACCATATCCCTGGCCTTGGTCTTCTTACGGTCGAACTCCTCCACCAGACGCTTGCGCTTCTCTCTCCTCGCGCCATCTGCCATGACGTTGAACGCATCGTCCGCATTCGCCGAGTTTTCTGCGCCGGCCTGGGCTGGCTCTTCCTCAACCATCGGCATCTGCGCCCTCCGCCGAAGCCTTCCTCTGCGAACGAGCGGTGAATCTTGCGGCACGTCGCCTTCTTCCTGGTCTGCTGCCAACGTCTCCACCGTCGAGAATGGAGGCTCGATGAATCTCTCCTTGAGGGGAGTGTGTTGCTGTAGTCCAACATCCTGCGAAGGCTCCACCGCCTCAGACGCTTGCGTCTGGAAGACGTCCGGGAGTAGGCTGTCGAACCCGTGCATTTGAGACTGCGACAGGTTCAACTGGATGCCCTGTGTCGCGCTCTGCGTCCCCTCTGGCTGAGAATCCATGACCACGTCCTCGGTCGGCTCATCCATGGTCGCTGAAAAGTTGGAGTCCGGGAAGTGGTCGAAGTCGGGCATCATGGATTGAGTCGGTCCGCCGGCCGGGCCCGTCTGGCTGTCATCCATAGTCCCTGCAAAGATCTGCGTGAGACCGAGGCCAGCCGCGCCAGTCACCGGAAGCCCAGGGATGAAGGTCTTCTTGGCGGAACGCAGGACGGACGTCGGAGCTGCCGGAGAAACAGTCTTGGGCGCTGCCGGCGTCATTTGCGTGGCCGTCCTGGTCGGCCTCGGCGTGGCCTGGACTTCTGCCTCGTCGTCGGAGAGGATGACCGTGTGCTTCCGTGCTCGTTTGCGTTTGACGACAGGCAGCTCGTCGGCATCCTCACCTTCTTCCCCGGTCGTTTCGACCTCAAACGCGCCAGACTCGGCACGGTCGTCCATCAGAGGGTTAGAGATGGCTTCTTCTTCTTCTTCTTCTTCTTCTCTTTCTTCCTCCTCACTTCGCTCATCGTCGTCGTCCTCCGCGTCATCCTCGCCGGATCCTGAATACTCAACCGCAGATGCCTCGGCATCGGCCTCATCAGCGGCGTCTTCGTATTCCCCGTCGTCACTGTCGTCCCAGGCCAATGGATCCGCCTCGCCGCTCGCCTTGTCGGCCTTTTGGGCAGCGGCGCGTTCGACCTGCATGATCTTCTGCGCCTCCTCCCTTGCTTTGGCCACGAGATCCTCAACCTCCTGCTCCTGACGTTCTCGCTCATCCGCGGTTTGGAGGACTATTCCCTGCGCCTTCAGGATCTCCAGCCGTCGCTCGCGCTCGACTTTAGCCTGCTCCCTGGCTTTCCGATACAAACTGGCGTGGAGCTCGCCCGCAGTCATGGCGGGATGGTCGTCCTTGCGCCGGCGATTCTTTCCTGGCGATTTAACCAAAGCGAGAGCCTGAAGGGCTTTCATGGAGCGCGACTGCTGGCCTCGCTGCGTGGGAAGATTGTCAAACATGGCGCGCATCTTGTCCGTTTTGCGCCCGGTAATTTCCAGTTCGTCATCGGTGTCGATTGTAGCCAGATTCGCAGTCTGAGAGGGAAGCCGAACGCGCATGTGGCGCTTCGGCTTCTGCATGGCATTGCTCGCTTCGTCGACACTGACTGCCAGCTCCTTGCCCTTGCCCTTGTCCAGCCGCTGCGCTGCGCTGTCCATGACCTCGTCCAGGGAAGGAAGCCCCTCGTCGTCTTCACCCATTTCGACCTCTGTGTTGTGTGCGACGGGCGGCAGGTCTTGTCCCTTCGCGGCTGGTGGCGAGCTTGGCGGCGTGTCCACGTCCTTCATCTCCGCGTCGCTCTGCGGTGTGGTTGGCCGACTGGAGCTGTGCGCCGCCGGCTCCGACGCCAGTCCGGCGGCAGGTGTGTAGTTGAATCGGGCAAACAAGCTGCTCGTAGAGATCTTCTTCCTCGTCTTGGCCGCGGGCGCGAGCTGCATATTCCTAGCCATTCGCTGAGTCTCTCGGCTCATCTCCTCGATGGCCTTCTTGCTGGCTTTTCGCGTGGGACGCGCCGTTTGCGTGAGTGTGCGTCCGCCTTCGTCATCCGTGATGCCGGAACCATTCCCGTCATCGGACTCGAGCTGCTCGAGCTCGGATGCGAGCTTCTCCTGTCGGGCCCTCTGCTCTGCTTTGCGGGCGTCCTCGGCCGCCTCGCGCGCCAGGCGCTCTTGTCGTTTGCGTTCCACGAGAGCTTTGAAGCGATCTGACTTGATGGCGGGAAGCTCGTTGTCCGAGTCCGGGCTGGCGTCGACGCTCTTCGCGGGAGAGGGCCGCAACGGTGAGGATACGAACAGACCAGGGCTTGGGGAGCGGGCAGATTCTTCGGGGGTGGGCTCCCTCGGAGCACGTCGCTGAAGCCGGCGTGGCGCCACGGGGAGTTCGTCGTCTTCGTCGTCTGCCTCAGCGGCTCGCTGCTGCTGTTCGGCTGCCGCCTCGACACCCTCGCGGGCCATCATCTTCTTGACGCGTTCTCTTGCGCTCTCGGGTGCAGCAATGCTGCTCTCAGCTCGCATTCGGGATGCGAGCTTGCCTCTGGGTCGAATTGCCACGTCGGACTCATCGGATTCGTTGTCGTCTCGTGTCTCTTGTTCCGTGTCGTTCCGCGGCATGCCCCTCGCGGCCGCCGTCTGTCGAGCTGGCGACGACCCATCCTCTTCGTCACTGCTTTCCACCGTCGCAAGCAGCGCCTTGATCTTGGAACGCGGCGTCAGCGGCTCGGGCGTCCCTCCGCTGAGCGCGGGAGACGAGGCACGCGACGACGCCATCAGGTAGGGGCGGAGAAACGGCGGATTTGGTGGAAGCTCAAGATATTTCGTAGCTGACAAGATGTTCCAAAATAATAAAAAGATTAAGATGCTCTTGAGCAAGCTCTCGACATGATGCGGCCTAGCGTATTGGTAGGTCGGGGAAGGGTGGTTGTGTGTAAGTGCGCGAGGTGGGGAGCTCGACACGCGACGCGACTTTTGGTGGCGCGACGCATCAGCCACCCGCGTTAATGTGCCGTCGAGCCCACCGGACACCAGCGCATCGCTCCACACGCCAGCTCACCACCGTTGGCATAAAGTAAGTGGCAGAAGCACACGACTTAATGATCCGTCTCGTACGGTCTAAAAGCAGACATACTCTTCGCTTGAGACAGCTCACATTGATGTTGCACGTCACAAAATAAGAATCTCTCTGGAGACACATTCACCATCTACGTAGCGCACTTCAAGGTGTAGAAACAGCGTGTTCAATTCAGCCACTTCAGTACAGTGCTGGGGCTGTCTCTACCTAATTTTTTTTTCTCCTTTTATTGAGGTGTTTTCTCTCGGTAAGGACTGGCCGGAGACTTCGTCTCCTGTTCATTCATCTCTCAAGCAGAAAAGCAAATGCGCGACAGTCTCAAAGCAAATCCACAGGTCGGGCGTTTACAGGAGCTTGTGCTCGAGAGTCATGTCGGACTCGGGCTCCAGGCCGACGCAGGCGCGGAAGATGTTGGTCAGAGCGGCGCGCTGCTTGGCGAGAGCGTTGACGACCGGGGTGCCCGGGGGAGTCATGGGAGCCTTGAGCATGTAGCTGAGGACGCTGAGGACGCTGTGGAACTTCTTGTAGTCGCTGTCGGCGCCGGAAGCCTTCCACTGGATACGCGTCATCATCTCGGTGATGATCACCAGGTCGATGATGAGGGGCGACGCCAGGAGAGAGTCCTCGCAGATGTTGAACAGGCTACATTCGTCAGCAGTTGCGCGATAGCGAGGGGTGTGGGGTCAGCAAAACTCACGAGATGGTCTGGTGGCCGCCCATGAAAATCTCGGCGTAGTACTCATCCAGGGCACGCTTGTTGTCAGCGACGGCGGGCATGTATTTGATGACGACGCAGTGGTCGGGGTGCTCGCCCTTCTTGTAGAGGACGCTGTTGGCCTCGACCATGTCGTCGACGACGTTGGACTTGGAGATCTCCTTGGAGCGGAACTGCTTCTGGGAGCTCAGGTTCTTGCCGTCGTTGTTGCCCAGGTGGTTGTAGCTGGCAATCGACGTCAACTTGATGCCGGCGTTGATGAGGAAGTCCACGAGGGCCGACTTCATCTTGGTCTGGCCCGACTTGAAGTCGTCGCCGCCAATGTAGGTGCTGTGCTTCTCGGCCAGCTCAATGGCGCCGGGGACGAACGTGTTCTGGGGGGAGCCGTTGATGAAGGGCGTCTTCTCGAGGATCGAGGCGACGGCGAAGACGGTCGAGGGCGAGACCTCCTCGTGGCCCTGCTCGATGGACTTGAGCAGGTTGTCGGCCGTGTCGTTGACGCCCGGGATGATGTCGGCGTACCGCTCCGTGTTGGCAGTCCACATGACGATGACCTTGTCCAGGCCATTGCTGGCCTTGAAGTCACGGATGTCGGCGCGCAGCTTCTCGACGTGGGCCATGGAGGCCTTGGTGCCCTCGAGGACGTTATCGGCGCGGTCCTCCTGGTTGGCGGCGATGAAGTCGGGGTAGTAGATGGAGGGAAGCGGGACCATCTCGGCCATCTCCTTCTTGACCAGGGCCTTGAGGGTGGGCTCGAGGACCTGGGCGCGATCCATGGCCTTGGCCAGGTTCATGCCGCTGATGTCCCAGCCGCCGATGACGAGGTCGTTGGGGTGGACCATGGGCAGGACGTTGTGGAAGGGGATGTTGATCTCCTTGTTGGTCTTGGCGTCGGTGCCCAGCTTCATGGTGGAGCCCATGACGACGGAGCCGTAGTAGTTGGCCTCCTGGGTGCCCTCCTTGGTGTCCCAGACGAGGTTGCGGCGGTTGGCAAGGATACCGGCGGTGACGGTGGTGCCGTTGTTGCCGCCCCAGCCGACCAGCATCATGCCCACCTTGGGGACCTTGCGGTCGACCTTGAAGTCGTAGAGGACCTCCTTGGGGGTGGCGACGAAGTTGCCGCTGGCGTCGGTCTCGACGCTGGTGGTGCGGTAGGTGTACTTGGACTTGATCTCGGCGTCAGTGTACGTGACGTTGGGAGAGTTCACGACAAAGGTGCCCGGTGCGGCACCCGCATTGCCGTTGTTGTGGCCGTTGCCGTTGGCGTAGGCCGCCCCGTTCGTGGAGCCCGTGCTGACTTGCGCGTGAGGAGCCATGATTGACTAGCTTTGGCGGACGCGGAAGCAAGTTGCTTGAGAGAAGATTGACGGTATTTCCTGGTGTGTTCGGGACCTTTACTGGGTCTCGATCGAGTCCGATGCTCCTCCGGAATCGGCTGAGCAACGGGCTCCGGCGAACGGGTGGTGCACCCTGCGTAAGAGGTCAGCATGCCGCGAGCCCCGGGGAGGCGGGCCGAGGGTCACGTACGAGTTTAGAAGATTGGAAAACGTCTTGACGACTGAAGTCGATCGAGGGTCAAATGCCTCGATCTGTGCGGTTTATGTGTCTTTTGTGGTGGGCTTTCTGGGTGCTGGACAGCGAGATGAGGGTAACCAAGCGACTGAGGCGAGGTTTCGGGAGAAATTGACAATGAGTCTGGCAGAGACTGACTTTGGCTTTGCGATGCTGAAGTTGTTGAGGGGTAGGGAGGGGGGAGAGGGCGGACAATCCGGAGGGGCAGAGTGGACTTGATATTTGCCCGCTGTCGTGGGGCCTGGCCGCAGTCGGCAGGGCGGTGAGGAGCTGGTGGAGTCGCGATAATTGCCGTGGCTTGTCAGCAAGCTCGAATGGCTGAGAGGCCTGCAGCACGCTACCAGGCGGATTAAACCCTTCAGGGCTCCGTCTTTACCGCAGGCTTTTTCTAAAACCGGCGGATACGGCGGAAACGCGCACAGTATCCCGTACTCGTACACGTAGACGGCTTGCGTGTACGGCTCCGCAGGCAATTGCCCGCGGGGGCACTATCTCGCTCTCTTCCCTAGCTACAGTCGACGTCCCCTTTCCGCCGTCCGTTGCGTGCACCGTCTACTCCGTACTGCAGTCTTGATGGCCCAAGCACCCCACGTGAGTACGAGTACGGGTACGGGTCATACGAGCAATCTCTCTCGTCGGCGGGGAGAGTCGCCGAGGCCCGCCCAACATAAAGGCCGACCCCTCCTAGAGGCTGGGCGGACGGGATGAGACGACGACCAGAAGCCGTGGTCCCGACCCTGAGGGCTTGGTCTCCCAACCGGCGGGCCGGAGCATCAGGGGCACCGTTGCCAACCATCGATGAACCGGTCAGTGCGGAACTGGCGGTTGCAGCGATTGGCTCTGCCGCCGACTCCGGGTGCCTAGCGCAGTAAGCGAACCGCTCGGGTGAAGGCGGCATTGCGCCCCTCGAGCCTTCAGATGGCCCTGATAGGGCGACGGTCGCCACCGACAGCGGTGGTGAAATTACCAACATCTGGAAGGAGATAAGACTGGTGTCGTGTGCCTTCTGCGGCGTCGGGGCATGCCAAGAAGCCCCATCATGCAAGTTGTTGAGCAGCGCGTCTGCAGCATGCGACGTGGCAAGATCGACGAGTACGAGTATGCTAGGGTAATTATCTGTTGCTAGGATCCAGCCATGAGCCAGCGAGGCCCAGCGCCGGCCTCGAGCCGACGACGTCTACTCCGTACTCCGTAATCGATTGACGTATCGGAAATCGACGGACGTGTCCGGAGCCCCTCACGGCTACGGAGTGCTTCGTACGGTTGTATCGCAAAAGTCTTGGGCATGTGAAACTAAGACATTGGCCGTTGCATTGCTTCCAGTGGTCTCACCAGTCTTCTGCTGGTGAGGCGGATGGGCAGCATGGCAGCAAAGAGGCACAGAGGTCGAGAAGGACGATGGATGGGGAGGGCGCACGCCGCCGCACGCGATGATCCTGTCGACCGGAAATGTCTCAGCCCCTAATACAGTTCAAGGCAGATCGGTTGCGCAGATCGTTGGACGTGTCCTTCGACTGTTGCCAGAGGCTGCCTGCTGCCAGTACGGAGTGCCTTGCGTGACCGCGACCAAGTGCGGACGAAGCTGATCTCGAGGCCGCAAGGAAGCTTGACGTGGCGTGGGTTCTGCCAGAACACAACGCGAAGCATCAAGTGTATGCTTTCGTGCCCTTGCAGCCAGGGCAAGACATGCACTGTGAAGCGCAACGGGACGTCTTCCCCCTAAGACATGTCTTGGGGCACCTCGCCATTGTGTGTGATGACGCTAGCTTGGACGGCTTGTTCCCCGCCATGCGGTGCACCAGGCGGCGCTGAGAGGCAGCCAGGCGAGTTAAAATCGAAACTGCCGGTTCTTGATCAAGAGGTGGCTCGCTATCCGTACCACCACGCATCTAGGTAGAACGGACGGCAGGGGACGGGGAAACCACGGGCACTTTCCAGTCTCGCGCGGAAATGGCTCTTCGCGCTCAAGGCAGCAAGCCATTAGCCAAGGCGAGAACTGGATCATCGACTGCGCTCTCCAGGGCACAGCCAACATGGCGGGAAAATACACGTCCCGATATCATCATTCATTCTCCCCTTATTGAGCCCTGTGCACTCTGTACGAGTATACCAGCACTGCCATGGCGGCTGTGAGTGCTTGGCTTCCCCGTCGCGCGTTGGGTGGCCTTGGTGGCCCACCAGCCTGCGACGTCCCTGGGTCAAGCGACATCCATTGCACGTCTACCCCCGCCTCGTCCAGACGCCCGCGCCCCAGATAACCGAATGGCGATCACGGCGCTGTTGCTGAAGAAAAGCTGCAGGCCCCGGGAAACTCTTCTCTGCGTGCCCTGAAACGGCCGGCCACGCGGTGAGCCTTGGGCGGGACATGGAAATTACCACAACGTCCCAAGAAACGTAGGCCAAGAGATCGTCCTGCCATTGGGGACCATTCGTAAGCCTCCCGTCCTTCAAGATGGAATCCGCTGCGAGCACCTGACTTGGTAGGCTGCACGACGTCAGAACACTCGGGCATCTTTTTAGACTTTTGCGGCTGCGGGTCGATGACATCCGTGCAACTCGCCTACTATTAATGAGAGGCCGCCAGGAGAGCACTGGTCCTCGCCAGTGCGGTCACGTTACTTGGCGTATGGACTGGAAGTTACTTCATCTCTCAGCGACCATTGAATCCAAGGGAGCCTTTGATGGCCGTTCTCAGCTCGGTTCTCCAGGGTAATTAAACGTGCTGGTATTGGCACTAGTCTCGAGCTCATCTGGACGCAGTTGTGAGCTGTGGCAGCTGGTACAAGAGCTAGTTTAGCCTCTCGAAGCTCGGTGTGATGGGGCTTAGGCGCCTATCAGTCACCGCGAGATTCCGAAACAGCACGACGGCACGGCGTCGATCTCGATGCTCCGGCGGTGCGTCTGCACACGGCGATGTGCCCGATACCAGCGCGGCGGGAGTTGCGACGGCCGGCGCAGAGTCGCAGCATCTCCGCGGCGTGCCCCCCACCCTCGAGGTCGCTTATACAGCGACACATTGCATCAGACGACACGAAGCAAGAGCGAGAAGTGTGGGATACGAGCATATAAGCCAACACATATGAAGATCATCCACCTGCGGCCGGATGGTCCAGATGTGGAAATGCGGATAGTCTTCGGCGCAGCGCTGGAATCGGACTGGAAATGGGGCAAACTAGGGCTTCAGGTGCTGGCCCCTGGGCCCGCCGACCCTTGCGACATTTTCATTGCAGTCACAACGCGCTGCGAGTACGAGCATGACATTGCCAGGCATATCTTGTTCCGGCTCTCGTGTTAAAGGGCGAACCGCAAGCGCATCGACTCCCGCGCTGCGATGCCAAGCACGGCGATGCCGTCGCAGGGCCATGGTCCGTCGATCCTCTTTCGTATTCATCTAGTCAGCAGCATTGCGAATGCCGCGGGATCCCTCTGCTCCTGCGCGTATGTGTACTCCATACTCGTACACGTAAGTTTTGTCTGCATGGTCCCTCCCATCACTGGCCGCGTCGGACGGAACATGGGGGATGGCCGCTGGAAGGCCGTTCTAGATGTGGCGGTCGAAGCAGGGAGATGACAGCAGCCACCACTTCCGATGCGGTCTCCTGCGCGCGCCTTTATTGGCCCGCTCCCCGTCGACGGCCCAAGGGTGCTGCCAAGTTGGGAGCAACCACCCACCCCTCCACCAGGCCGAGCTTGTGCAAGGAACCCGTTGAACGGTGCAATCTGTGTGGACGGCGCTGTGGATACCTCATCAAGGTGCCTGGACCATCGGACGCAGCGGCTGCAGCGAATAGCGCCCCGTCAAGTCGGCCGTGTTCCTCGAATGACTGTGGATGCCTTCAATATAGCTGTACTCCGTAAATGGCCAGGTCACGATGACCGCGTACCAGGGTCAAGGATTAGAAGAAAAAAAGAAGGAAAAAGGACAAAAAAAGCTTGGCTGGGTTCGTGACGGCAATATTGGATCGCGAGGTCGATACGACTATTCGTACACGGCTGTCTGCTCCATAAGGTACCAGCCCACGCTTCGCGAGGGACTCGACGGAAGCCCCGGAGGACGCCCGTGCTTACGGTTCATGCGAGCTCTCTCGACCCGACAAAAGGGGACATTTGCTGTGATCAGCATGACAGAGTTCAAGGGGTTTTGCGCAGCGAGTCAAAGGGCAAGCTGGAATCACACCACCCTTGCCTGGGCATCGCCGTGCCCGCAATGCGTTTCGATGGACCAAGGCGTCGTTGCTTTTGCGCTGGCTCCCTGAAGATCGCAGGCCTGAAGGCGTGCGGCAATCCAGACGAACGCGGATAATAGCCCTCTATTGCATAGCGACGGCATAGCCCTGCATAAGGTGCCAGTACCTCCAAGTCCTCGTAATCGAAGGCAGCCAAGGCATCGGCGATGTCGTTCATCCATCCATCCATGCCCCCGCGCCGCAGCCTGCAGGTTCCTTTGATGTTCTTGTCGCGCCGCCCGCCTTAAAGCGTCGACTCGGCCCTCTCACCGCACCCACCGCAACAGGGCCGTCCTCGTTATTCCACCGCCCGCCGTCGTACCGACCCGTCGTCCAGCTCGCGCGCCAGGGGTCTTGCGCGAGCCCGTCCACCACCGTCTCGGCGCGCCAGGGACCCCCCGGAGCGCTTCCAATTCCCACGGGCGTCAGCGCACCGACCAACCGGCGGGCTACCACACGCCCTCGCCCTCGCGGGCACACCTCAGGGGAGTCAGGGGACCCGACGGGGGCCCCCCAGCAGCTCGCATCCACCTCTCCGCATTCGAGACACAATGCGCAACACCAGGCTCGCCGACTGACTGCCTCTCAAACCTGCCACTCTCCAGTCTCTTGCACCGCCGCCGGGTTTGGGCGTTTCCTTGAGCGCTCGTTTCATGCGTGCGGCAAACGAACCCGCAACGCCTAGTCCTGGCCCTGCCATTGAGCGCCGTGCGTCACACGACTCTGCACATCGCGGTGGCAGCTCCAGCTCGCGACCACCCACCCACCCCTGAACTCTGTTTCGACGAGCCCCGTCATCGCTCGGGAATCGGATTTCTGGAACACGACGTCGAAAATTTAGTGGGAGAAACACGGGGCCAAGACGTCACGCTAAGGAGGCATCGCCGGCAAGGCCTACATATCCTCCCGCTCCTCCATCCGGGCCCTTCTTAAGACTACTCGGCCGCCCCGGAAACGGCTCGGCTGCCCTCGAGGACTGTCGCGTCGGCCAAATCAGATGCAAAATACCCGGCTCCTTGGCCACCGCGAGCTGTGAAGAGGACGGCCACCATGGCGCTGCCACGGGAGTCGCTGCTGCCGACGATAAAATGTTCCTCGTGCGGGCGGCAAGTCGAGATCTCCATGATGGGGGACCATCTCTGCGGGGGCGTCGCAGCTGAGCGTGAGTTGCTGTCGTACTGAATGGCGTTTCTGTTCCCCGTACTCATGTCTCTGCAGTGTCACCACCCCCGGATGCCGGCGACGAATTCGAAAGTCACATCAACCAGCCCTCGTATGGCAAGTATGGGCGCACGCCGCCCCCGGTGGACACTGATGCTGCGAGTGAGTAGGACGTGAGGCTCTGCATTGCCTCTCACCGGGAGCTGACAGCGTATAGACCGACCATTCATGAACCGTGGACAGTTGACCCCCGTCAGCCAGCCCAGTGAATCGCGCAGTGTGTCGCCGATGACATCTTATGGTCGACCCACGCCCAGCGGGACAGATTACTTTGTGCCATCGCCCGGCCAGATGGGATCGCCCGAGGGCTATGGCTCGTTCGGAGAGCAAGCGAAGGAGGACTCGGAGCTCAGCCGTGGCAAGCAAAGCGGCGGCGGTCTCCTCGAGAGAATGAACACGATTGCGCCAGGTCCCTTTGGCACCAAGAGGCTCCCATCCGGGGGGCCAGCAGAGCCCCTGGAGAAGTCGTACGCGCCCGCAGCGGAGGAATCGCCGCGCACGATGGAGCGACCTGGAACGAGCCACTCTAATGCATCTGGCGGCGGGAGCACCACCATGGGCCCCCCTCGGGCGCCGAGGAAGAACGGTTATGGAGGCTTCGGCCCGCCGTCGAGCGCGAGCGACAAGTTTGAAGCTGGCATGCCCGGGCTCATCAGCCGCTCCGAGACGTACCCCAAGCCCTCGGTCCCTCTCGAGCCACCCTCGAGAATGCCCTCGGCTCCTGGAGCACGGCCGGACCGGCTCCGCAGTGCAGACAGCTTTGGCCACGAGCGGAAGCCGTCGATGGCTCCCGACATGTCCAGGAAGCCGCCGCCGCGCACCAGTCTCCTGGCACAGCACAAGCCCAAGAACTCGGGGTCCGTCGACCTGGCCGCCGAGTTTGGCGTCGGCAACCCCTACCACACGCCGTCGGACTCTGGGTCCTCGGGGTACTCCTCGTTCAGCCACCCCAGCCAGGCGAGCTCGCAAACAAGTCCCGCTCGATCACAGACGCAACCGGGCGACCTGGATCCGCTGCCCAAGGTGGACAAGGCGATGAACGAGCTCCAGAAGTCCATGGAGAGCTTGAGGCCACGCGATCTGCGCGTCGACCCCACGGCGGCGCAGTCACCGCGCCGCACCCCGTCGCCGCTCGTGGAATCGCCGATAGCCATCTCGCCGCAGGAGGAGCGGTATGACCCGGCCGTGCAACCTGGCCAGCTCGACTTGCAGCAGCCACGGAGTCACGACCGATCGCTATCATCTGCTCGTTACGACTCGTCGCCCCGACGCGGGGCGGATAACATGCGACCAGAGCGGACAAACGACTACCCCAGAGAACGAACGGGCACCTCACCCTCGGCAGGAAGGGAGACGCCTCTTCCGCCGCGCAAGGGGTCTCGAGACCCAACGGCCGTGCCATCCAGGGGCGATTGCAAGGCTTGTGGACTGGCAATAAGAGGCAAGAGCATATCCTCGGCGGATGGACGGTTGACTGGCAAATACCACAAAGCCTGCTTCGTCTGCGCCACGTGCTCGGAACCCTTTACATCGGCCGAGTTCTACGTGCTCAACGACAAGCCATTCTGCGAGCAGCACTACCACAAGCTCAACGGGAGCCTCTGCGGAGGCTGCGGGCGGGGCATCGAGGGTCAGTACCTCGAGGACGAGTCGAGAATCAAGTACCACGTCGGGTGCTTCCGATGTCTCGACTGCGGCATGTCCCTGTCGGGCGGCTACTTTGAGGTCGACGGCAAGTCCTACTGCGAGCGGGATGCCATGAAGCGGACGCGGCCCTCATCCAACGGCTACGGCATGGCAGAACAGGACGCGTACGCGTACCAGTACCCGTCGCCGAGGCCGCCGGCGCCGGGCGCTCGCAACGGTGGACCAGACCCACGGTCGGCGCCCGGGATGGGTGGTCTCCCCGGCCGCCCAGGACCTCGGCCTGGCCCCGGTGGCCTGGGCATGCCTCGACCACCCTACGGCGCCAAGTACGGCAACCGTCTGGGGCCCGGAATGGGACCGAGGCCGCCGCAGATGAACAAGCGGATGACGCGCTTGGGCCAGATGTGAGGGTGACGAGACATGCATGACACGGCCGGTTCATGTCCACGACTCATAAGTCTGGTCCTTCACCAAGCATGATGACACACTTACCAGTACCAAGAATTGTAATACTGATGCCGGCGCTATTTTGTTCTGGAGCGCATGGCGACACGGGGGCGGCGGCTGAATTGTTTTCTTGGATAGTATATCAGATACCCTTACTTGGTGCTCTCAGACCCGCGGCGGCAGGCTGGGAGCAGTCCTATGGGCAGGCAGATTATGTTGCCAGCGAGTTTTTGAGAGGGAGGGAGGCCTGGCCGACGTAAAAATGCACTGGCGGGCGATTAGGCGGGTAGATGAGGCTCTGGCCGAGGGAAACAGGGAGGGACTGTTTGGAGTCGTTCGTTCTCACGCGACGAGCTTCATCACGAGATTACCCTTTTCAACTTGGCAAAGACCATTAACCCTGAGCGCTGCCGCACCCTAATTGATGTTGACGTTGAGACGGCCGTTGCCAACCAGAGATGAGACAGTGTCGCCGTGCGGTGCCCGGTGAGATGAGGATTGTGCGCTCGCGCTCGTACTCTGTAGCTGAGCCTACGAGTATGCTGCGGAAGGATGCTGTGTCACGTCGCTCCATAGCTGGGTGGGCCGCCTCAGTAATAGCCCCCATCCCCCCATAGATTGCGCAATGAGCACGCCGTGATAGGCGAGCTCTTGGCAGAGGAGTCTGCACGCGCCAGGATCTGGCTCTCATCATCGCTAGTCTGCTGGGGCTCACTCAAAACTCATGGTTCGGCTACACATACTCGTACGAGTACTGTACTCCGTAGAGATGCTCGACAATAATTACTTGCACTCGATATTACTCCTTGCCCGGAATCCGCAAGGGGCAACTCGCACAGTCGGGCCCCAGCGCTCAGCGAGGCCACGTGCGAGCATGGCATATGACGCACCGTGGTGTTTCATGCCTCCTTTCGTGAGCAACCTGGCGGTTTCCGATCAGTGTCTGAAGCCGTACCGACCCTCTCCCTGCCTTTGGTCAACTAACATGCCAACCTTGCCAACCCAACCTAGATGGTTAAAATTAGCAGACGAAAAAGGCGCAAACGCGACAGACGGCATGAATCGTGATTGGACGTTGCGAGCGCTGAAAAGCTGCCACCATATTTCAATGGTGACATTTGCTAGCGCTGAAGAGGGTGGATGCCGTGGCGCTGGCTGACTGCGAGTGCCCGTACTGGTACTCCGTACTGTACGAATACCTCGCCCTCCACGTGTCTGCTCGCCATCGGAGCTGAGACTCTCAGCCATGCCCAGAGCTGAGGCTTGGCTGCGCGCGATTGCGTGGACGGTCAAGGCAGAGCCTTGGCTGGCTTGGCCAGACCGCGTTTCTGGCTCGGCAGCGTCTCGGTCGTACGATGCGCAGACCTGCACTGACTGACGGGCAAGCTGGCCTCAATTCTGGACGGATGCGCCCGCGCTGGCGCAAAGGGCGACAGCTGTGCGACGCCGCGTCACGGCGGAGCGATCTGTAACCGCGATCAGCAAGGCGGATGGACGGCGAGGGGACCTTTCTGTGACAGAGGTGCCCATCAAATCAAAACAGCGCGCCCCACGGCTGAAGCCTCGCGAATTGCCGACCCGGGCCTGCTCGTCGCCACATGAGGAAAAGAGGGGCCAGCCACGAGGGCCCCTGTTTTCCGTCCCATGTGTGCTGATCCCGCCGTTTTCAAGATGAGAGAGAGGGGACGCGTTGATAACGAGAGCCCGCGCGGGCTCGGCCATGCATTGCGGGCGAGGCGAGGCGAGGCGCGTGCAGCGAGGGCCGTCGTCGATCCTGCGGTGTCGGCGAGAGCACGCAGGTCGCTCGAGGCTCGAAGCGGCAGGACGACGACGATGTCGAGCAGGGGGAGCCTCTCTCGTCTTGTCGAGACGTGAGACCCTGCCAGTTGCAGGAGAAGGCCGTCATCAATGCTTATCGCTGGGCTGGTAGGTGGTCCCTTGCCGCAATTAAAGCGCCGCAGGGCTCCTCGCCTTAGCACGTCATGGCATGGCCCAGTGTCCGACTGCCCCAAAACGCTGAGACTCCCGCCCGTACCTGACGCTCCTTAAGCTTTCAGGGGCCGGCGCTGGAACGGCTAGCACCCATCCGCCGCCACTGTGGGCGGCCCCTGTGGAACGCCTCCACGCACCCCGGAGGGCTTATGGAGATCAGCGAGCGAACCGCGAGAGAAATTGCGGCCGCGGGTGGATTCCCACTCTGATCGTCCGCCAGACTCGTGGGCCAGCGCCATGTCGCGCGCAAGCCATTGCCGTCGACGGGAGCACTTGAATCATTTGTGTCCGACAGTCTCTTCTCTGTGGCGCTCCTGCGCACCCCTTGCTGGTGGACAGCCAAGTGGACGCTAAACTATGCCCTGACCAGTTGCCACCTTCGCCCAGGATTTGTCGCCGCCGGAGACCCCTGACGACGCCTGGCCCTCGACCTGCCTCCTTCCCTTTCCCATCCTGGGGCGCCCTCGTTTGTTTCGCTCTCCTCTTCGCCTCGTCCACTGTCGCTCGTTTTCCATCTCGTCCATCGTGCCCTCTCAGCCTTTGACGACACGAGCACTTGCACCGACCAAGTGCAGTGCATTGGCGCCGTTGCATTCATTCCTTCCCGCCACCGTCGTCACAGGTACAGACGGCTAGAGCGTTCCAACGACTTGGGCTAGCGACATCCCGCCGCCAAGAGAAGCAAGACGTTGTTGGTCCCTGCCATCGACGGCCAGTACTACCGCCGCCGGCACCCAACTGCCGTCTGGGCATACGAGGACTCGTACCTGTTGCCCGCAACTTGGGGCAAACGGCTTTCCCTTACGCCGCCAGTTGCTCGCCCTCTCTCCTGGACGCATCATGCGCCTGTGAGTGACGCATCATCACCACGTCCTTTCTTTTTTTCTCCTTCGTCTGCCTTGCGCCGTAGACTCGGAGCTTGCTGCGACTTCGCGCCGCATCGACTCGAGCTTCGAGACGAGCGCCCTACCACCTTGTCTCAACAGCACTTGAATACCCTCGCCGAGGAATGGACAAGATGCTCAACCCGCAGCGGCGCACGCTGGTGTCTCGGCCACGGCCACGTGTGGTCCTGCTCATCGCCCTCGCCTCCGTCACGACCTATTTCCTCCTCTTCAGCGGTCCCCCGCCCCAGCTTCACATTGTCCCGTATCTTCATGAGACGCCGAGCAACTCACCGGGCTTCGGCTCGCCCAACGAGAAGCCCTTGACCGGTCACCACAACGAACCGACGGGGACCAGGGCTGAGTGGGACATCGACATCGAGGACCTCCGTTATTGGAGCGACCCCGACGACCATGAGAGCCAAGATGACACGCTTCCCGGCTTTGAGACGGACGGCACATCCAGAACCCCCGGTGACGTCGGCCGCCTGCAGCACGAGAAGGATCTCCGCAAGATGTGGCGCTACGCCTACAAGACAACGGCCAAGTAAGTGCTCTTTCGGGGGAAGCCTCGCTCCCTGAGTTTGGTGCGTGCGTGTGGCGCCTGCTAACGAAGGAAACCCCTGCAGCCTCAAGTCCTCGAACCTCATTTACGGCAATACGCTCAAGACCCTGACGCTCAAGGAGAACCGCACCGAGGAACAGAGCAGGATGCTGAGGGAAGATGCCCGAGCCGAGTCCGAATTCGCTGAGCTCGCCGAGGAAAAGCCCGTCCGCTTCAACCCGTACCCTGACTACAACAGCGACGAGTGGAAGAGCCAGGGCCATGGGGCTTACGTGCCATGCAAGGGTCCCACGGGAGAGCTCATTGAGGACTTGATGGTTTTCAAGGGACGGCCCGAGCGCTGGCCCGCGCCCAAGTTTGGGAGCTACGAGCTGATGGGCATGGACCCCAACCTGTGCTGGGAGCGCGACACGCGGCTCGGGCCCTACGGCCTGACCGAGCAGAAGAAGAGGGTCGGTGGCGAGTACGAGACGATCAAGTGGGACAACGTCAACTGGGGTGATCTCCAACAGCGCTGCCTCAAGCTCAACGCCGAGCGATTCGACATGACCCGCAAGAAGAAGAACGAGTACCTCAGCGCCTACCCGGAGACGATCAAGCCTGCGGGGCCGCCGGAGAAGCAGAAGCAAGAGCAGCAGGAAAGAGAGAAACAGGAGAAGGAGAAGCAGGAAAAAGAAAAGCAGGAAAAGGAGAGGCAGGAAAAGGACAAGCAGGAAAAGGATAAGGAGCCCCAGCAAAAGGAGAAGCGTGATGTGGTCGAGGCGCCCCAGCCTCCCAAGATCAGGGGTCGCTCGCCAGTCAAGGTGCAAAGCAAGCGCAACGACGGCATCATTAAGGAGAAGCGGACGGCCCTCCTCCTGCGGTCGTACACGGGCATGGAGTACACGGACAACGACAAGCAGACTATCCGCGCATTGGTCAGCGAGCTGAGCCTCAAGACGGGTGGCCAGTACGAGGTTTTCCTGCTCGTCCACTCCAAGAACAAGGACGACCGCATTTTCGACGATCCTGAGACGTACCAGACCATCCTCCGGGAAAACGTGCCGCCAGAGTTCCACGGCATCACGGTGCTGTGGAACGACGAGCAGGTCTGGAACGTCTACACCGAGATGAAGGACGATGACGAGAGGAGCGTGCACACGGCCCAGTGGCTCTCGGTCCAGAAATTCAGCCACGACCACCCGCAGTTCGACTTCATCTGGAACTGGGAAATGGACTTCCGCTTCACCGGCCACCACTACGACTTGCTGGACAGCCTGCACCAGTTCGCCCAGAAGCAACCCCGCAAGTACCTCTGGGAGAGGAACGAGCGATGGTACATCCCCGAGTACCACGGGGACTACGACACGACCTTCCGAGAGGACGTGGCGGCGCGGCACGGCGACGACACCATCTGGGGCGCACCGGAGCTGCCCTTCATCAACCCCGTCGGACCCAAGCCGCCAGTCAAGTCGCACAAGGACGACAACTACGAGTGGGGCGTGGGCGAGGACGCCGACTTCATCACCGTCGGCCCCATGTTCGACCCCATCGACAGCCAGTGGATCATTGCCAACCACATCTGGGGCTTCAGTGACGACAAGCACAAGAAGGAGGACCTCCCGCGACGCACGACCATCGTCACGCAGTCCCGCCTCTCGAAGCGCCTGCTCGACGTCATGCACGTCGAGAACATGCGTGGCAACCACGTGGCCTCGGAGATGACGCCCCAGACCATTGCGCTGCTCCACGGCATGAAGGCCGTCTTCGCCCCGCACCCCGTCTTTATGGACCGGGACTGGCGAGGCGAGTTCCTCAACAAGTGGTTCAACCCGGGCCCCAATGGGGAGTGCGGCGGACGCGGAAGCCCCATGGGCTGGGGCCGTGAGCGACGGTACCAAGGCACGACCTGGTACTACCGCGCGGAGCCGCCGAACCGGCTCTACAACAACTGGATGGGATGGACCGACACGGGCTTCGGAGGCGAGAAGTGGGAGAGCCAGAACGGGCGCGTCTGCCTGCCCTCGGTCATGCTGCACCAAGTCAAGAACACCGAGCCCACCGAGGCCGATTATAAGACGGGCTTTGACCTGGCATATGGCTGAGCAAGCCGCCTGGTCCAGGATCTGCCCGAGGTCACTTGGCCGCATTCTACGGCTGCGACGGGGCCCTGCCCGGCTCGGTCAGTGCAGCTGCGCCCTGCGCGCTTTTTCTTCTGGTTCTCCCTTCCATGACGACTTGTATCGTCCGTTCCAAGAATACCCATTTTCTTCCATCCCTTCGTCGACAACCACGACCCGACTTCTGCGAATGAGGGGGTGGGCATTATCTCGCTGTGCCGGCTCGACCGGCCCTGCAACAGGGGGTTATTGTATTATGATTGTTGGAAGCATTTCATGGCGGCGCATGCCATCACACACGGGGTGATGGCCGGTGACGGAATGCACAGCCCGGCGTTTTTTTTTCCTTTCTTTGTTTTCCTTTGTAAGGATTTGATTGCTTTCTACGGCTGCGACTTGTCGCTGGCGCGCAAGGAAGGGCGAGGCGCCAGGTGGCCTCGCCCCATTACCACGGAGCTTAGGAGCCCGGCCTCGGAATTTTTGATGCATAGGGATGGCCTCGTCGGCCAAACGAGACGCATGTCGAAAAGTCATATCTTCAAATGAAAGTGATGCTCTCAAAGCGTGTGCACACGTCGTGAATTCATTTTCGTGATCTATGCCAGTATCGAGGGAACGGCATGTGAGAGACGCTCCACCAGTGCCCGGATCCCGCCACACCTCCTCCACCTCATCAAGCCGCGACGCCTCACGCTTCATCGTCTCGGGCTGTGGGCTTTCACCTCCCGTCACAATTGATTACTTGGGCTACATGCCTAGATGCGTGGTTCGACAACGGCCCTGTGCTCGGCGCTGCAATGAACACGTCGCTCTCCTCAAACAAGGCTTGGAAAGTGGTCATGTCGCGTGAAGCATCGCCATGAGTCCGCCTCCCTCCGTGAGCCACCCCGCCCTGCATTCGGAAGGTCGAGATCCGTAAATTTACGTCCATACTTACCGCAACCGCCAGACGCCGACGCCACGCCGGTTCTTGCTGCCGAAGAGAGGCACGCAGGCTGCGCAGACGCCGGCGCAGCACCCGCAGTTCCAGTCGACGCCGCGCTTCGGCTCGTCCTCGGTGCCGCGGCCGACGCAGAGAGGATGCGACGTCGAGGCCGTTGACGAGGACGACGATGACTCGCAAAACGGCTCACCGGAGAGCGAGGCCGTGAGGCCTGATGCGCGACGGCCGTACGACTCCATCGAGGTCGAATCTGACGATGCGGGCAGGTCTCAGCACGGCGATGAGTCTCCGCCGGAGAGAGACGCGGGCTTTGGTCTACGGGATAGCATTGAGGCCAACTCGCTCGAGACTGACCACGTTCGCCACGCCGAATGGTCACCTAACGGAAGAGAGGCCAAGAGACGGAAGATGTCCATCTCGCCTGCACCCGGCCCAAAATCCCCAACCTACCAGCCAGGGGATGCAGACCTGATTTCGGAGGACGAAGACCACCAAAGAGAAGTGAGCGAGGGCCTGGGATCCTCGGACGCACGAGACAGCGATCGGTCCTCACCAGCAGATGGCCCATCCAACAGACCAGCACAGCAGCCTGTATTCCAACCGGCGCCACGCTTCAAGCCCGTCGAGGTGGACGAAGCTGTTGAAGGGCTCCCCGCCGCCTTCTCGCCACAACGCCGCGGCGCAAAGTATCTCCCCGGCGGGCTCGCCGCAGAGCTCCAGGGCTGGCTATCGGAGGTCAAGGGATGGGAGGGCGTGGACGGTGCCGCGGGTTCTACGCTCAGCATCACGATAGAGGAGGTCCGGCAGGGGCGTCAGATGTACCTCGCCAGAAATCGGCCCGCCCCTGGCGAGGCATCTCGGCGGTTCGTGCTGGCTGGCGAGGGCAGGCTGGCCGGGCTGGGGAGGAGGGCGGCCGTAGCGGTCGGCAGCGTGGTGACGGTCGGGCAGCCGGTGTGGGATGTGGAACTGGACGGGCAAGTGTGGACTGTTGCGTGCGACTGGGGCGTGGCTTGATTGCTTGGAGCTCAAGACTGGGTAGCTTCGCATCGTAAATGCTTCCTTTCGAGCCTGGCCATGGACAGGCTGATACTCGTAGATGCCTGAGAGCCGCTTGACCCTGTATGCACGTAAGCGTGCTTGCGACAAACGCGACGACGTCAAATCTCAGCGCGACTGAGCAACTACGAACCAGGAAATTCACCGCCGAATCTTCTCAGCGTGCAATGCTTTCGTGAAAGTGTACTGCTGCGGAGCGATGAGACAGTAATGCTTCGCCTTCTGTCACGGCCCCTCAGCGGCCTCTGCCCCGAGCGCCACGCCGCCGTCCGCCGGTGCTTCTCATCCGCCACGCCGGGCAAGGCCTCCGACCCGCTACGTATCCTCTTCTGCGGCTCCGATGCTTTCAGCTGCGCGTCGCTGCGCGCGCTGCACGGGGAGCATGTGCGGGACCGGCGTCTGATCGAGGCGCTGGACGTCATGGTCCTGCCGCCGAAGAGGACGGGGCGGGGATTCAAGCAGATCCGCGAGGGTGAGTGCTCCCCAACATCTTCCGGAACAAGCAGTAAGGGTCGAGTTCGACGCTGATGAGAGGCCGCAGTACCGTGCAAGGCTGTTGCGGAGGAGTTGGGGCTCAACGTCCATCAACGGGACACATTTAGGAAGTGGGAGGTTGGTGACCCGGACGTGCCCCCTGCTCTCATGACGACCCGCTTACGATGAGCCTCGCAGCTCCCCAAGGGGACGAACTTGGTCGTCGTCGTGTCCTTTGGCCTGTTTGTGCCGCCGCGGATACTGTCCTCGGCCAAGTACGGCGGGTTGAACGTCCACCCTTCGCTTCTGCCAGAGTACGTGTGAACGCCTACATTCCGGGGATTACTTCACGTGGCTGACTACGACTAAAACCACAGCCTGCGCGGCCCTGCGCCAATTCATCATGCCATGCTACACGGGGACTCACACCTGGGCATCTCGCTGCAGACGCTGGACGACAAGGCCTTCGACCACGGCACCGTCTTAGCGCAGACGCCCGCCCCGGGGCTGCCCATTCGGCCGGGGGCGTCCATCAAGGAGCTCATTGACGAGGCCGCCGTTCGAGGCGCGCAGATGCTCGTCCAGGGGCTGCGCGACGGCGTTCACGTCCCGCCGCACGTCGCCGTGGGGGTGCAAGGGCACGGCGGCGGGGTGCTCAGGCACGCACCCAAAGTGACCAAGGCAGACGCGCAGGTCGACTGGGCGGCGTGGACGAGCGCCGAGGCATTCGCCCGGCGGATCCGCGTCTTCTCCTCGGTGTGGACGCGGGCCGTGACCGACAGAGGCGAGGAGAAGCGGGTGCTCTTCCAGGACGCCGAGCCCGTGGCTCGGTGGGACGAGGACCTGGGCGGCGGGCCTCAGGCCACAGCAGTGTTTGCGCAGGACGACGGGCGCCACCACGCGAGGACGGTGGTGGTGGACGAGGCCGACGGGTCGGTTGCCGTGCGCATCGCAGAGGGAGCCTGGGTTCGCGTGAGGAGGATCAGGGTGGATGGGAGGAACGAGCAGGATGCGGCGCGAGCGCTGAGGCCGTTTCTGCGGCCAAGGACAGATTGACGGTCGTGGGGATAGACTTCTGACATCAGACGGGATTTAGGGGCAGATGTGTGGACATGCGAGGACACATATTCATGCTCGTGGACGTGTACGGAGTACGATACCCAGCGACGCCTATAGACGGCATGTACGTTTGCGCAAGAGGAGCGGGCCAGGCATCCGTAAAGGACAATTCGATGGCATTTTCAAAAGACCCGCGGTGCTTCCCTGCGAGTAATAAGGGAAGCGAAAGCGACGCCTGCTTCCAGTTGTTCTAGGCCCTCGACAATGGAGTCGCGCGGTCGCAGGATCGCAATCCCAGCCAGGCAAGGGAATAACACACCCCTATTATTGCACTACTCACCCTCGAGCCGCAGAGCCGCACGGCAGCATCGGTAGAAGTCATATTAAAAACCAATTTGTTCAATGGGGTGACGCGGTGGGCAGCGAGCCCGCGCATGAGGCTATGCCGGCTGGGGCAATCACCGAACTGGGTCGTCTCCTCTTGGGGCCATGGAGAACAGCAGAGCAACCGAGTCGCCGTAACGGGAACGGGGAGGACGGGGTTGACGCAACGTGGAAGGTGATTTGACCGGGGGCGGACAATACGAAGTTGACATATTACTGGTCCCTGAACAGTCAACAATCATGCACGCCAGCATTCTTACGAGTACCCTTTCACGATGCGTTGGTTCCGTCGCCCGCTCGGTCACGCAAGCTGGGAGATGAGCTCGGGTGCCTCGACCGAGTCCGCCAGAAGGCGAGGCCGCCAGCCAATGCACAAAGCGTAGTGAAAACCGGTAATGCAGCTTGTTATGCACTCGCGATCGCCATGATCTACCTCCTATCCACCCGAGCTATTTTGGTCCAGCGCCGCCTCGTTGGGGCGACTTGGTGGTAATGAATGGCGTCGTGGGCTGAAGAAAAAAAAAAGGAAAAGGCAACGCGAAGCCACCCCCCACCGGCTATCGACAGCTGAGGCTCTTTTTCGAAAAAAGGACAGGGTGCAGGGGGCGAAGCCAGGGCCGGACGCGGTGAACAGAGGAGGAGGTGGATGTGGGCGGCTGGTGCCGAGACCGAGGCTTGACCTGATGTCTGCAGCGGGCGGCGACCTAGAAACAGCAGCACTGCAGAGCCGCACGGCGGTGGTAGGCAGGCAGGCCGGTCACATCCGTGCTCCGTACTCGTAAACGTAAGCTGCCATGGGCTCCATTGCTTCTCTTTGTTCTGTCACCATCGTCGGGCCCCCCTCCCCTTCTCTGTGCCTGGCCGATGCTAGGCTACCTGTAGCTTAGCTTGTTCACCATCTGCACATCTGCCCTCTCCGCCAGGGGCTCGGAGCGCCAAGCTGATAGCGCCGCCCAAGGCCCAATCTCCCCTGCGTGGTGGCGCAGCCGGCGGGCGCCCGAACCGACACCATCGAAGGCGGCTGAGTGGGATCGAGCTCCAGAAGCTCATCGCGGTACTCGCCTGGGTGACGACGGGGCCCCGTCGGTGTGCCGATTTGGGTCGAGGATCCCTGCCGCCCCCAGGCACAGGCACGACCTCGCAGCGTGGGAGACGGCGGATCCGATGCCATCCCAGAGCCGGTGTCGCTGAAGCAGTCCGTTTGGAGTCGCGAGCTGACGATCACGTCCGCAGTGACGACGGCGCCAGCTCGGTCCTCGCCGTACCCAGCGATCATCGACGGCGTTCTGAGTCAGACACAAACCCGTGGCAGCCTCACCCGTCGTCGACGCAGAAGCCTTCGCCGAAGCGCCACGGGGACCGGGCCAGGTCACCGACTAAGTATTAGGTATTATGAGCGCGAGCAAGAGTATTCAGACTGCCCTTTGCGGCTCTCGACCATGCGGTTCCTGCATTAGCGGCGTCCTGCGCGCCCTGCGGTTGGCTGCGAGCACGAAATACGCAATGCACGCAACAGTCACTTGCCACGACGTTGCTAGCCGACCGTCCCGGCTCATTGGCTCGCGGCCTGTGTGGCTCCTTTCGTGCCTGGTGCCCGGGTACCTGGTCCCTTGCACGCGCGCTGGCCGAGTCTTGACGTTATCTACGAGAGCAGTGAGTGGGTTGAGCCGCCAGCCCGGATACAACGCCCCGGGGGCCGCTGCCGGCATCGAGGACGGGACGAACGCGGCTGATTGGCAGCGGACCCGAGATCAGGGCCGTGACTTGGTGGCTTTCACGCGAGATGAGCTACGACCATGGGCCATCCCGGCCAGCTGGCACTCGCACCGCCTTGCGCTGCATGGGCGCCATGGGTCGACACCCACAAGGCACCCACCGTGCTATTGTCATGGGCCGTGGGCCGTCGACGAGCCAGATGCCTCGCCGACGCTCTGGGCCCGCGGCTACTGGGCACGCCG